>JXSR01S074626.1:71305-91396 GCA_000969725.1 Ophiothrix spiculata | reverse complement strand
TACTTACTTACTTATTTATTATATTTATTATATTTATTATTATTCTTATAGGACCTTGAATCACAGAACAATCAAGTAACCAAATGCATTCTCATATTTACTTTTGCTGATTATCAATTTACAATCTATTTCTTTTTAATTGATAAATTCTATCACATTCAGAATGTCCGTCACTTCCTACACCACCTGTCCCACCTGGAGGAGGCTCCTGCCACTATACCTACGGATGCCTGGGAATAATTTGTAACATGAATGTAGATTTTGGATTTACTACACGAATCTTGACCATGTGGCTGTCCATTGATCCTTGTGAATTCACCTTGAATATAGGTTTCGAAAACTGGAGACTAAATGCAACTCTTCTGAGGTAAAATATTTGAATACATATTGTAACAATAAAAGGAGAGTCACATATTTTAATCAATTTAATTATATATTTCCATGTTGTTCATAAACCCAATCATCGTTCACTTTACTAGAACACCACCAACATTCCTAATGATAAAACGTCATCTTCTTTTACATTTTTGTAGTGCAATAAAACATATTTCCTTGATCAAAAATGCATTCATTTCGCATTATGTTTTCTTATTGATATAATGATATTTTTATGAATGATATTGTGAATAAAGTGATTTTATTTTATTTGAATTTACATGATTTTCTAAATAATTGAATGTGTGAAAAGGGATTTAATTTGAATAGTTGTTTCAATGATATTATCTCTTCATTCTTCCTTTTTATAGTTACCCATGGGGCAAACCTTTATCCTATGATGTCAGTGATGCGATACAACTCTCATTTAGATTGCAAAAATCAGATGACAATCGGTTCCTAAGGATGAGTTATTCGATTCAAATATGCGTTGACCAGCAGTGCCAACCAAAATTCAATATGCTTCAGAATTTAAAAGCCCTAGTTCCATTGTGCTCAAACGATACTCTTTACTGGCCTTCAACGGGTGAGTTATATAATACAATATTTTATTCGTTTTCTAATATTGAATTATTGCGATGCATGCGTCCAGGAAAAAATACCTAACACTATACGCGTCAATATTTTGAATTGGGTTTGTTTGGCTTCTATAGGTAGAACAGAAGTGCTACTTCATCAAAATACGTTACCACCACATTAAAAAAAGTGGGAGTGGGATAAAAATTCCAAAATTGGCAAGCTTGTTTAATCCAAATGTCAAACCAAGTTTTATGCCAAGTTCGAGCCAAAAATATAACTCTCATTTAAATATTTTCTGGTGAACGCCAACAATATGGTGTTAAATAGATTTTCAAGTACCATTTCAAAAAATAGGCATTTCTAATTGATCAAACAGCCAAATTTGGCATTTATGCTCTACAGAATATACTCTTTCAACTGTAACCAAAATATTTAAAAAAATCTTTCTTTAAATTTCAAGGTTAATGTGGCTTCATTTGATTGGGTGATTTAAAATGAGGTTTAAAATTGTCACAAAAATCGCTATTTTTTCACTAAACTAATCAATTCATTAAATTATCCTCTTCATTATGGCTGGGGTAGACCTTCAACTAGCATGAACTGTTTTTGTACTCTTACTCTCAAACTGAATAAATAAACCATATAAAAGTATACATTTTTGAAGCGGGTTTTTTACCCTGAAAATGATGATGATATCAATTTTTGACCAAACATGTCAATTTTGGCAAAAAATACCAAAAAAAAAACACGTATTTTTTGCCCCAAAATTTCTGGAAAGCCTAACTAAAATTTGCCTTTGTGAAATGTTGAAATGTTTGACTTTTATCTTATTTTTTGAAAAAATGCCAAAAATAAGCCAAAAATTGTCATTTTGGTGGCAGCGGTGGGATTTTTTTGCATTTTTTGACCTATTTTTGTCATTTTTTGGAAAGCTAATACCCATTAATAATGGGCAAAAAAGAAGAATTATTTGTTCATCTGTAATATAACCGGTTTTGTGAAATTTCAAATATTCCAGGTGTAACTGCAGGTGGTCTCATTGTTAATCGACTCGGAGTCAGTTCAGATGTATTGTTATCTACTCCTTGTAGCTCACCGCCGGACTCAATATCACCAGCCACTTCAGGTACAAGCATGTGATATGCATGATTTTATTTGATTTGATTTGATTTGATTTGATTAGGTACTCATACAACATTTACACATACAAAAAGCAATATTAAAATACACATAAATACAATTGCACATAGATTTAATTGAACTACACAAAGAATTAAAGGGTAGCCCAAAAAGCTTTAAAAGGCTTATTTCCATTGAGGTCCTTTGGAAATGAGGAGAAGAGAGAGCACAGAAGAACAGGAAAAAAGGATGAACAAAAACATGGAAACCAGCGTACCAGCTCAAAATTCAATTCAATTATGATGAACTAAATGGTTTTTGACTAATTGTTTAAAAGCTTGGGTATCCTTGATATCATCTGGTAGGGAATTCCAGTGGTGAATAGCAGTATTATAAAAAGTAAAACATGCCTGACCTTAAGAATTAGAAACCACACAGTTGTATGGGCTACCCCTGGTACTGTATCTGTGAACGGAGACCACTCTAGTAAAGAAAACAAATTCATATACTCAGGGCACATATCATGGAAAATTTTAATTAGGTTTTCATAAAACATTTACACTTGTACCAATGTGCTTTACCGATTTTTCTCTTTACTCTCTGTCACATCCAAGGATGCCGATCAATCAAATTCTCATCAGACCTGTCTTCAGTATGTGCTGCGGATACTTTATGTAATGGTATTGGGTGTTGCATTGACTTTGATCTTGGCATGTTAAGTCGACGCTTTGCAATCTGGATGAAGTTTGATCCTTGCGACGAAACATTTATACTTGGATTTGAAAAGTGGAAATTAACAGAATCGCTGCACACAGGCTTTACATTCGGTAAGACAATTTTACAAGCTAATTGATGCTCTGACTCCTCTCAATCGGGAACTTTTATTAGAAACTTATTTCTCATTTAGTTGTAACATTCTTAATCATAATATGTATGAAAATTTGGCTAATATCGTCTTCTGTAAAATTACACCAAGTCTGTAACAATCGCTGAAGAAGCGAAAACATGCTACCCATATGTAAACCAATTTGACTTAAAACAACCATTATCTAGACCGTTCAATACATTTTTAAATTTTACAGTATTAAATTGTTCTTTAAAAGCCCAATTTGGCAAACCAATAGGTAAACCAAAGGAACAATTGGTCAAAAAAGCCGCGCGTCCGTACACCCACCGGGATTTTACGTTACCCTCTTCCCGCACACGCGCTCCTGCGGTCCCGTGCAACATACTAATTTCCGTGTCCACCCAGAGATACAAAGAGACCATATACATCGGACAGGCTTAAGATGTTTCTGGTGCATGTCGGCATTTCTTGCTCCTTTAATATCATTTTACATATATTTTGTTGTATTCAGGGATTATTCATGTGAAACATGTAGGAAATATGCAGTTAAAATACCAAATCAGAAAGCCTTCGTCGTTTATATACCAAGCAAATCTTGATGTAGCACTTTGTTCAGATGGAGAATGCAATCAAATTCAAATTCTACACGGAGCCTTGTTTACTTTGCCTCAATGTACTGGTGATGAACCAAAAAGAAGACGAAAAAGACAATTGTAAGTTTGCTTCTTTGTTTGGTTGTTGTTTTTTTATGATTTTCATCATATCCGATTGTGATGATTTGTTTCCGTTAACACAGACCATTCTTTAGCATTGTTCCAAATAATTCATCATCCGAAGAGCCCAAGTTAGTTTATTTCATTTTGATGTACAGATATTGTCAAACGATGCAATGGTGGAATACATTATATTAAAATTAAGCATTTTTACTGAGATAGTATGCGTCGACGACCATTAGTACATATTAGGCGCTGATTGAAGCATCAGATTCCAACAATATTGTTTTAATTTAATACGGTAGAGAGAGTAGTTGTTCAAAAGCTGCAATTTAGACACATGCAAGAAGAGATGATGCCACTTGATCAATGTGCAATTTGAACATTTGACCACAAAAGGTCTCGTCATTTGTCCTCCAAATCAGAGCAATGTTGCCCAGAAAAATGAAGCTGTAGTAGTAATATAAATAAGGCAAATTACCTTGAATTCCAGTAGATGACACGATGAATTGGGAGTACGGTATAATTAACACCATTGCATCATGTAATATTTTGTGAAGTGCGAACGATAAGAACTGTTCGCTGAGCTGACGACGAGCAAAGTGATTTAAATGACGACGATATTTTATTTTATGTTACCCTTGCTAATGGTAGCATTGGACGTCTTAATTATTATTGGAATTCCTAGTATATGTGATACAATCTGGTAATACCTGAGCAAGATCGGATGATGCGAACTGCGTAAATTTATGAGATTACGAAAACAGCTGTCAACTATTGACGCCACTATGAAGATTTTGTATACATTGTAGACGAAATTAAAAGTCAGTGCTTAGAAAAATTAAAGACTCTTCCACTTATGTTTACAATGTTTGTTTGTTTTCGTCTACTAATACTTGTTTCATTTATCTGACTCCTATCCTTTTACGAGGTTAACTGTTACTTCAGAAATGTTTTGCTTCTTTGTGCACTACTTTTTAAAAATACTACTCTGAAAATATACAAACCCTTTTTACACTTTATTACTATTCATTTCGAATATGTTTCATTGATTTTACTATAGAGAGGAACCTGAAGAAAATATAGGAAGTTCAGTAACAGAGGAGGTTCCAATGCACCTAAGGGTTAAAAGGTACTTCAGAGATCTTTTGGCCCAGAACATCACAACCTTTTCTGCTGAAATGAACATGCTCACAAAATTAGATGAAGGAAATAAAGGTAGGTACTGCTTAGCCTAACTCTTTATGCAGCCAGTATGTAAAATAGAAATAAAGCCATTGTGTTAATTTAATCATTTAGTACCATGATGAATTTGTTTTCACCTTCTATAATCTTACCTCAATTGCAGTTAATTTTGAGAAACCTCATGGAGAAGGTAGTCGAAGACAAAAGGGATTGCTTATATTCAATGAAGAGGATGCAAGAATTCCCCGCCATAAACGAGATTTTAAAATATCGCTTGGTAAGTAAAGGTTTAGATTTAAACATGACTGTATCGAAATTATTTATTTTATGTAGTCATTTTCATTCACAATTTTCTGATAATTTGAAATTTTTGCCATGGTGTCCAATTTTCACGATTTAAAATGTTCATGACGGTGAAATAATTTTTGCATCACGGTATATTTTACATTAATGTCATGGTTAATCGTTGTTGAAAATTCAGTTTGTTCATGGTATAGATTTAAGATATAGTGCATGTAACCTTGGATCTTTAGGTGTAGGTTCGAAACCACGAAAATCAAAGATATCTTGGCACCAAGACATGACGGCTTAGTAAATGTAGTACTTATTCTTCTTAATCGTCGATAGCTCTCTAACAATTCTCTTTCTTAAATTTGTATCTTTGTAGTTTTTATCTCTCTTGTTATGTTATAAATATGTTTATTATCCCAAACTTTTGGATGTCTTTCCCGAAGTCCTTCCGTTTCAATACATGAGAATAATGTCATTTCTATGATCCTCTGCTCAGGAATATCCTGTCAAGGTTGTTCGTTCTATTTGTTTAAATCAAGAAAAAAACCTGTAGGAAAAGCGTTACAACCATACTCTTATTCGGTAGACTATTATTCTAATTGTTAAAGACCAATTGTTGGTATTGTTGCATCTAGTTGTAATATTGTATCTTTTGGAACAATTGCGCTGTTCTTGGAAATAAATTAATGGAGTATTGCCATTGAATGGGAAAATTTTGTCGAAAAGACACGATTTTCCACCTCACTCTGTTGTTGTTGTTGTTGTTTTTGTTGTAATTGATTTAGACGTTGCTGTTGTTGTTGTTATCTTTGTTGTTTTTGATATTGTTGTTGTTACTGTTACTCATGCTGTTGTTCGATCGTTTGTAAATTGATTTGAAGTTGTAGATAATTTCTTTTTTCTCCAAGCTGATAAACATGGCGATATTTTTGGCTTCGGAACCGATGGAGTTACGTCCGGATTTTTCTCAGGATTGACGGTTGTTGGAGGAGGACTCACAGGTACTGTGTATTTTCAAAAATTTTATTGTAACAAAAAGCATAATACGTGTCTGTAGCTTTGATTCTTATAAATTTAAAATATAGCCCCAATGATGTTCACAGTCAGCTCGGGGGACCACTCGGATACTAAAATGGTACTCAGACTCGCCAGACACCTCAAAATTTGGACCATTAATGGAATAAATGTTTCAAGTGTAAAGGTAGTTTCTATTTTGTTGTTGTTCGTGATGTTATTGTTGTTTTGAATTAGGTTTCAATCTAATAAGTAGTACGCAAATCTTTTAGTGGTAGCCTATACTCAAAGGAAAATCAGACACACAGTCGCACACCCCACACCAACACACACCCAAAATGAAAAAGAACAGATATAAATATATCAATATTGCAACGATTCAATTATATCTACTACTGGCAGTTTCATCCATCTTTGATGGAATTATCAGGTAGAATTATTATGGCGCTGCGAAACCTTTATCGCAACTCACTCGCCGAGAAGTACCGAAGGCTTGTTTTACTGTTGGTTTGGATTAATTATCTTCGGTTTGGTGACCTGACACGTCCCCAATATTCGAAGAAGTGAGTTGTCGAAGCTTTGGCCGTAGATTTGGAAAGAATAACAAATTGACTCACCTCCTGTGTGTACCAAGCTAGAACTAAAATAAATTACGTCTAATTATGAGCACATTATATCACACTTCATAAGTGTACAATGTACTTTCATTGTGTATGTAGACCTACATGGCTGTTATCACTGATCGACCCTATGACCATAAAATAGTGTGCATCAATTTGCGGATTCCTTCACAGGGATCCCCTCTTGTAGTATTCACTTTTTTTTGCTTTATACGTCTTCCATCCCTTATTTCAGTTTTAGTTGTGACACTTTATTATAGTTAACGTTATCTAAATTCTATATTATATTCGCACAAGTAAGTTTGATTTTTCCTTTGACTTGTTATGAGTTAATATAATGTATTCATATTTACATCTATAGAAAAGGGTGCTGATGCATTAACTCGTAAGATATCTGAAATGACTATTGGTGAGTTAGAGGCAATGATGGATCTTCAAAATCTGGACCCATTAAAAGCATTGGAGGTCATCAAACAGTTCCGGATACTTATGCGTGTTATGGTGAGTATAAATTTAAATTTTAAATTTTGTGCTATAAGTATTCGTGATTCAATAAAATGTAACGCATATCTATTCAAAAATAAGGTATAGAATATTCGATGAAGTTGCGAATAAAGAAGTATTCTGTACAATATCATTAAATTCCCGTTCTAATCCCAATGTGCATTTAGTGTCTAGGGGGAACACGTGGATAGTTGTTGCATCAAACATTCGGTGTGCCAAAAAGTACTGTACTGTAAAGTTTCTTTTGCACTTCATGCAGCAGAAAACTTCTTCCTTCGAACATAAATAAAGTGCAACAGGTCTCTCAGCGAAGAATACATCATTATATATACATGCATTCTTTCCAAAATGTAAAGAGAAAAGATGATCATCAACTTCATTAATTTATTACTCGGTCAACTTGGCAAAGAATACAAAACTTGGAATTGATTCTTTGTATCATTTGACGGGACACTTTTATACAATTGTTCCGTGATTTTGAAGTCAGGTATAAAGAGAGTTTTCCCCGTTAAATTAGTTCTAAAAGTATATAGATCAAGGTTACATTATGAACAAATTTTGAACTGATGAAAATAATCGATTAATTCAATTAAGCTTCTCAAACTAACAGGAGTTAGAAAGGAGCAAGAAATCCCATTTGTTTTCATGGCTGATTGACAATAATAGTAGTTTTGGAAAAATTAATTGTTAAGATACTTACTTATTAATTGAATTCTTGCATACATACATGGTTTGTATTACCTCTTTTTTCCTAATAATTGTACAAATTCCTCATCATCCTTATCAAACATCTCTTATGCAACTATTTTTACATTTAGATGGAAGAAGTAATTGATATTATCACTGGTGAGAAAGGAGATATCTTTCAATCTTTCGACATAAAACTTTCGGGAACAATACCATTTCCAAGGAAAGAGATAAAATTCTTCGAGTTTGAAGCAGCGATGTGGCTTGGCGGTTTTATCAAGCTCGGATTCTGTAAGTTTTCCGCAATTGTTTATACATTTCAATATAAGAAAGATAATATGTAATCTAGGATTTAATAAACCAATTCCCATTATTAAGTTTAAATGATGACGAAATTTCTCCTTTCGTGGGAGATTAAAAACTTACAACAAAGATGTTGGAAAATATTTCGAGGATGATGTTGGTAAAGACAGCACAGCGTCGATGGAATACAAGTACAGTAGTACTAAGGCGCCACTGCGTTTTATTGCCACTAGAATAGCGTCGACGCTGGGTGCTCGACACTAGCCCCTCACCCTCAGAAGTAAGTATGGTGGCCATCAAAATTAACAAAAATCGAATGTGGCAGTTGTACAGGAGTTGCTTATGAGATACTATCAGCTTTTATGTAGTTTTCTTCATTATGATTCAATTTTTGGCCATTTTATTCTAGCGTTGAGTGCTAGCGTCGACACTATCCCAGTGTCAATAAAACGCAGTTAAGCCCAAGTAAAAACATTGTAGATACGATTTCAAAATGAATAATCAGAAATGAATATGCTTTGATTTCATGCAAAATAATCAATGTTTAATGAGTGTGATAGTATTTAAAATATTGAGGGCCTTTGTCTTGAATGTCTTATCACCTTTATAGATTATAAAGAAGGATTTGAGTGAAATGTTCTTGCAGTACAATAATCATTTAGAGTATTTAAAAAAAATGTCCAAATTTACGATATTGTTTAATAAAAATGATTTCAAA
This sequence comes from Ophiothrix spiculata, assembly GCA_000969725.1. Classification (NCBI taxonomy): domain Eukaryota; kingdom Metazoa; phylum Echinodermata; class Ophiuroidea; order Amphilepidida; family Ophiotrichidae; genus Ophiothrix; species Ophiothrix spiculata. Next base: position 82,441 of record JXSR01S074626.1, on the reverse strand, counting down.
TGATTTCTGTTCATATCATACGATATCAAAAGCATGGATTAATCTAGATTTGTATATATCATTATCAGATATTGGTGCTGCTGGTTATTTTGATTTGGAAATAAAGATTGGCGTTGGGATTGTCTCCATGACTGCAGAGGTGAGACAAAAAAATTATCGTTTACTATATATAATTTTTACTTAACGTAATCCCAGTAATATTTATTAATTTTAGATGAATTATTCAGCAGAAGATATTTCATATTATATTTTTGCATTTCATGCACTCTGCTGGCTGGTCATATTTTGTTCTGTGTATATATGCTGTTGTTCTTGTTGCGCTTTACTGATGAATTGTGTTCATTATTACAACAAAACAAGTAGGGACATCACAAATTGTCAACTTGAATTCCCGGGGGGTTCTTCAAAAATATTGTACGGGGATGCTCAAAGTACACTTCGAAATTTTGACCATCTCTATACCTCAAAAAGCGTGATTTTGTGACCCATCTCTATACCAATTTTCTAGAAAAAGCACCCAATTTAGGGCAAATCGGGTGCTTTTTTGGCAAAATTTTCCAAAATACACCCAATTTTGCAAATTGGGCGCATTGCGTCTGTGACGAAAACCCACCCATCAATATACCAAAATTACGAAAATGCACCCCAAATAAAATCTTAACACATTTAGACAATTACATTAAATGAAGTCAATGAAAATCTACCGCTCATTTTTGGCTGAAACGAAAAAACAAACAAATATTCTCTGCTTGACAAATTAAATGTTAAGGAATACAAATTATACAAATTATACAAATGAGAATTTAGTCTTCAATATTATCGGTGTAAGCGTTTGACCGTACACTTAAGTGTAAAAAGCTGTCCTGTAACGTCGTATATAAATATAAATTCTCATTAGTAGATCCTCCAAAAGCATTTGTTTTATAATCGGAACAAAATTGGATGATCCAAACTGCGCAAAGTTATGGGAATTCGAAAAAGACCTTCAACGTTTTGAAGTCAACTATTGACGTCATTTTTTAAGATATTCTATAAACGAAATCAATGATCATGGCGAACGTATCATTAAGAGACTCTAACCCCTCAAGATTTCATTAATTTGCGTGTTAGTAAGCAAAATGTACAATGACCTTGACATTCTACCGTCTCATTTTATCGTGCAAGGTATACTTAAGCTTCACGTAGTAAAATGTATTTCTATTTAGGGTGTGGTAACGCCTAAAGTCGGTGCTCTACTTAAAAGTGGTGTTCGTCTATGCATTCTCATTGTGTGCGGTGCATTAGAATTGGAGGCACGTGTACTTAACGTTCAGTTTCCAATAACAGTTGAAGTGGGATATGCACAGTTCCCGTTAGACGTCGGGTAAGTAAATACAGTGTAACGCCTTGGCCGATTTTTGTGATCTTGATATCGTTGGATATGGGAGGACCATGCCTATCTAGTGATAGACAAAAACCACGTTCATAGGGGGCTCTATTCTAAAAATGTAGGGGTTGCCTTTTTACACGTGTTACAAAAAATACCCTAGGTAGACGAGGATTAAACTGATCATTAGTAAAGTGGGTTTAAGACTGTTACACCGGTGTTCTACTGCTGTATTCGCAGAAAGTTAATTCCCCGTGTCAAAGAGATTATTTTTAAATGTAATGACTTCAACCAATACTAGAATATGATTGTTTTCCTACAATAACATATAAAAAATAACGACTTTTCTAAAATGTTAACGATAAATTATCTGTATAATGGTAATAATGTAATATGGAATACTGGTGGCATGGTTCCGATCCTGGATTTCTATTAAACGACAAATATTTTAACAGTCTGTCAACATTTTATTATATTTACAGAATAAGCATGGAACTCCACGTAGTTGCTTTGAGAATAACTCTTCAATTAAAAGTCACTATTTGGTTTCCATTTGTTGGTCACCGAGACGTATACAAGAAGAAGCTTTGGCGATATAGCACTCCAACAAAGAAAATCCCCATATTTGACATTCACACCAAAGAAAAAGATGAATCACCACCACAGATTACGGAATCAACTACTTCAGTGGTAAGCATTGTTTGAACTTTTAAATCATGAAATAATCGAGTTTAATATACTACACAATTCAATGCTATGTGCATTTCATCCCGAAAGGGGGGACTTTGCAGATAATATCGATTTTGATTTTAATCCTTTCATCTGTTACATGATTTTTTTAGGTTTAAAATGACACCTTACTTGTTGAAATTGATCAAGGCAATTAAATTTTACAATAGAAAATGTGCTTGAACTTCTTATTATGTTCTTTATTTTTTGCTACCTATTTTTATCCGTTTCTTGGTAAGTGTTTTGTCGCAAAAGTCCACTTTTCAGGCTGAGGCATCAATGGTTATATTTTTTTATTTAAATCACTGGAGCTTTGTAACTTGCTAGACGTATACCATAGTGTAGTACTTTTAACAATTTCGGTGTTTGACTTTTCTATCCACGAATGCATTTAATTTAAACTGTTCCCCAAAAATTGCAAGGAATGAACACAAGTATTACTCATGGAGGTCCAAAATTGCTCTAAAATGGTATATTTTGTGCAAAATGTGTTTCAGATACGTTAGACAATAAACATATCCAAATTAACCCATGTAAATGAATTTAAGGGTTGAAAAAGAAACATATGTCCCTTAATTATTTCCCAAGAAGATTTGAAATCCAAAATGCCAACCCAATCTAAAATGGCACGTAAATGGTTTAGAATGTCAGAACATTAACATTAAAGATATTGTTTTTTTTTTTCAATATTATCAATGGAAAAAGTTATTAGTTGTATTAACGGAAATATTCTCCACAAGTTTGGTTGTTAAAATATATCAAATCTAAAATTGTACATATGTTAGTCTTCTGCACTCCCGTTGGTAGTCGAGTGAGAAAATATAAATCACGCGCCCACTATTTAGAGTTTCGTCTTCTAGAGTAGTCAAATATGTACGTTGGTTTATCGATTTCAATTTGTTTTCAAAATTTAAAGAGTCGGAAGAGAGCAGCTGGTGGAGTTGTTCTTCCAAAGGCTTCTAGAAACTGTCAAGTGGAGCAAGTACCTAACCTTGATTATACAGAACCAGCTTTCCAATTGGAAATTGCTGCTGGCGACGATAGAAGCATCGTCAATTTTACCTACTCGGTAGGAACCGTTCCTGGTGGTACGGATGTTATTGACAACGACGAATTCAGTGGACCATCTGCAATTATTTCAGAGGTATGGCAAAATAAATCATAGGATTAATAATTTATTGCGATTTTATTCTAAAATTGTTAATTCATTGTTATTCAAAAAATAAATAAAATGTGTTTTCAAGAAATGTTTAGTGCAATCTTTACAGCTGGAATTAAAGAGGAATTAGTATCATCTATATATATATTAACACAGTGTTTTTGATTTGAAAACGATCATATGAAATCTTCAAAACAGCTCAAAGGTACTTATTTCTTTTATTTCTTGTAAAGTTAACCTTTGTATAGTTTATAAAGAGTATAACACATAGAAATGAGAAAATATAATTTGCCGTATACTTACATTACAGGACTTGAAAGGCGGAATCCCCCTCTACTTCACCGTGACTGCAAGGAACACCGCAGGAGGAAAATCTACTGCTACTTGCCAAATTCCAACATATGATGTTACATTGCCAGTTGGTAGAATAGACCCAGCCTTCAGAAGCACTAGCAATCCTAACATATTAGAAGCTACTAGTCTTGTTTACGATGATTCAGATATAATTTCCGAACAACTCTCCCTTGGGTTTGGACCTGGAATATGGGGAGATCAAGTTATTCCTTGGACCAATACTGAAAAGGCAAAGCGGACGTATAATGCAGGAGCAGGTAAGTATTACAAATTTCGGTCATGTCACTAACCTAAGTTTAATTACATCTTTGTTTATGAGCAAAATGAAACATTTGAAGTGAACTTACCCATGAGCTTACTGTTAAATTCAAATACCTTCAATTTCCATTAAATTAATTTTATACCTCAAACAGCTCATAACTCCAATACCAATAAAGTATCATATAGCTTCCTGATTAGTTTTAAGATATTGGCACGAGCGAAGCAAAATATACTTCAAAAATGTAATATATAGGTGTTGTATTTTCAGTTAAATATGGAAAACAACTGCCTTTGATATTAATCATGTCTCTTGTTTTCAATATCTGGATGATTGTTATGTACCTAGATTTGTGATTGTCTGTTATAGGTGTAAAAATTGTCGCAAGTTGATGTTTGTTAGTACTAATGAAATACTGAAACAAATAGTTTTAAATCATAAACGGAGGATATACTACGTGAATCAAAAAAAAAATTGTGCACGAATTACAGATGACTTTGACCTTGATAAAAGCACCAAATCATAAATTTCATGTTGGTTTATTAAACATTTATTAAGCTTTAATTAAGCATTTATTAAGCATTAGTATACTTTCAAATGCAGAACAAATGATAGAAATCAACTGAAAGGTAAATAGGATATGACCAATTTTGTAAGTACGTCTCTTTTTCCTCCATTCAATGGGATTTGTCACAATTAAAGGTTATGGCATTATGATGTAAGCAAAGAATGACAGTTTTGTCGCCATTATCTGTGTAAATGTATTCAATTGTGGAACTAACATTGTAAATAAAACAATGTGTACACAACATGATTTCATAAATAAGTAGCCCAGTTAATTGCACGATTAAATATTGCAAAAATTAGTATTGCTCAAATTAGTATAGGTTTACATCAACAAAAGGCCTGAATCATAGTTATTCTTCTTTTTTTCTTCTATAAATGTAAAGCAAACAAAATGTTTTGTTATGACATTTGTAAAGTCTTTAAACCATGATCTGTAGTTAACATAATTAGGAAAGTCATACATTGAGCAGTACATTTCCATAGGCATTGATAAGCACAAGCTTAATGTGTATAAATCCCATTGGAATTAAGAAAAAAGAGGTGTACTTATAAAATTGGTCATATCTGGCTTATTTTACAGTCGCTTTCTATCATTTATTTTGCATTTGAAAGTATGTTAAATCTCATTTACGAAAACAACAAGACATTTATGATTTAGTACTTTATTAAGGTATCTGTAATCCATTTTTTTTCAAAGAGTTTTAAAGGAACCAGCTGGGAGGATGAGGATCAGAAAAAAACTCTCCTGAAATTAACAACTCACCATTTTTCTGCCGAAGGTTTTATTATCAGGATTATACAAGGGAGTCCTTTGACAATTGCTTCTCCGTGTAGTGGTTTAAAAACTGTTTCTATGATTGAGTGCACATTTCAAGATGTCATCTGGGTCTAATAAAAGTGTCTGGCCCAATCGCTTTGAAAGAGAGATGAGCACTCTCAATTACCTTTTTACCTGGGACCAGAATAATATTCATCCTTTTTCTATTTTAGAAAAACACATTGTTATTTGAATAACTTTTTTTGTCAAGTTTGTTTAAATATGATTTATGTGAAATATGATTTTTATAGGTTCAGCCTTGAGTCAGTTTTCAATGGAACGAAGCGGACGCTTGTCATCAACTCCAATATCGACAATAATTGCTGATACTCAAGAGGCATGCGCCAAAAAATGCCTTAATTCACCTCAAGTGTGTCTAAGTTTTAACTATGATTTTGGTGAGAGTCAACGATGTGAGATCTTGGATGAATTTGAAGGACCAGATGTATATCTTCACCAGGTATTCTAAATAACAAAGCATTAACTTTTCAGACGGGTTTTTTTTTTCAATTCCCATCCTAACTCTATCTCTGTCTTGGTCACTAGAATTATTAATTGCGACATATTTAAAGACAGTAGCCTCAATCAGTGGACCAGCACTGCTTTTCATAAGGGCCCTCTATATTTTGAGCTGTCATAATGCAGCCCCGTGGATGCAGCACGACACTTTTGAGAGTATCTGTCATGGTGGTCGCACGACCAGCGTGACGTCAAAAATGTAAAGTGTGCATTTTTTGCGACAAGAACGAGAAGCAGATATTATTGTTTCTCATGTCGTTTTTAAATTCAACTTTTCTCGCGACAGACCATCGCGGCAGTATGCATATGTGTCGTTCTGCCGCGATGGTTTGTCGCGAGAAAGACCATCGCGGCAAATAATCTTGAATCTTGTATGCATATGTGTCGTGCTGCATCCATGAGGCTGCATTATGACAGCTCAAAATAATTGCAATTGCGTCTTGCACAAATCCTTTCATTTGCCCTCTCTAATCCCGTGTCTTTTTCTATGTATTCCTGCTTGTACTCTTATCTGCTTTACGTTCCATGCTGTCGAAATATTTTCCAACTGTTTCTTGACATTCTTTTCATCGTGACTGTTTTCCTTGCAGGATGGCTACTTTCACCATTTTGAACGTCTCAATATAGGTCACGCTATTGAATTTATGTATAAATCGCTTTCACTCGTTCACAACCAACTCTACTATTTTAATCTACAACTGATTAACTATGTTGGTTACATTGGCATCGTTACTTCGTTGCCTGTGATAGCTGATTTCACACCACCTGAGCCGGGAATTGTAGCAAACATTTCTGACGATTACATAGTACACGAACCATGTGCAGTATTTACACATCCAAAATGGCATCTTCTTTGTATTTCAGACACACCTTTAGAAAACCATAGGTGAGATGTTACAAGTTTTTCTTCAAATTATTTTGCACACCAAGACATTCTTTTTAAACTGGCATTTTCTATAGTTCCGTGTTGCTGCCCCACATTTTTAGCATAAAGATACGGTACCTCTGTATTACATATAGATAGTGTAGATATAATGTCACTTTATTTCAGTATTGCGTCTGAATACAATAAACAGAGCATCACCAATACAGAAATAAACACAACACCAAAAGTAAGTTTCTCCTCTGAACATGACATCCTTACATCAAAAGGAAAAACATTTTACCAATAAATTATACATAATAATACTTGATTGACTATTACTAAAGTACCATGTGAAAATGAGAGATATTCATGACTTCATGACTGTTATGTGCTCAAATGGAAGACAAAAACCGCCCTATTCAAAAATCACAAAGTCACAGTAATTGAGTCAGTAACGTGTGTATTCTACACGACTGATAAAGACCTCCTGGCACCGTCTTCTCATGGTGTTGATCAGCCTAGAGATACGCTGCTTTGGGATGGCATTCCACTGAACCTGCAGTTTCTGTTTGGCATTGATGTGGGATACACAGATCTTTACAGATGGTCCAACAGGTGCTCTAACGATTAAAATCAGTTGTGTTTAACGGAACCTCTGGTGTAGTTTCCTTATGACTTTCGGACAAACATCCATTCTTCTAGCCACCTACTTCACAGGGGAGCCAGTCTCTAAAAGACCAATGGCAATGGCCCTATCTTGACAAGACTTGGAAGTATTCCCAAGTATAATTTATTGGTTTAATGTTTTCCTTACGATGTTAGGACGTCATGTTGAGAGGGGGACTTACTTTTGGTGTTGTATTTAATACACACATTAAAGTGATATAGGCCCAACCGATTGCAATTTTAAAGGACATATGACTCGTGTGCATAATGCATGTTATCTCAAAGCTTATTTTGTCTAAAGAAAAGGTTGAACAAAAATGTCAGCATGTATACTTTTAGTCGATGTCTAACATTTTGATACTATGCCTTTCAAAATTGAGCTTGAAAATTTGATATTTCTTTGATATTTGACCCCATTTGGTAAACATCGTCCGAACTGGTAACTTTTGATCGTGTATATTTTAGACCAGTTTCTGTAGTAACCTAGACTTTTATGTAATAATTTCTACAGAGAATTGACATGATCATTGTTATGTATAGTCAGGGATAACTGTTTTCCATAAAGAAAAGAGTTGTCATCAAAATTGTCATCAAAAATTAAAACTTATAAGTAATTCAGTTAAGCGAAGGATGTGGTATGGCTTTATTTCCCTTGGTTCACTAAATTATCTGTATCTGAAAAATTGCAGTCAGTATTAAACATTTATATACTTATTTTCTAGGACTATCATTGATGGGCCAGGCTCATTGACAGTGTTTAATGGCGATACTGATATGATAGAGTTATACTATACTAGACACAACTCGTACATTTCAGGTGAGATAAATACTATTTTCTTGTCTTTGGTTCACCAAATTACCTGTATCTAAAAAATTGCAGTCAGTATAAAACATTTATACGCTTATTTTCTAGGACTATTATTGATGGGCCAGGCTCATTGACAGTGTTTAATGGCGATACTGATATGATAGAGTTATACTATACTAGACACAACTCGTACATTTCAGGTAAGATAGATACTATTTTTTTTGTCTTTGAACAGAGGAAAGTAGATGTAATTTCTTCTACTACATGGTGAGACTTCATCAGACCAAATTAGCTTAAAGTTACTAATGAGAATTTTGATAAAATAGCTTCTAAAACTAAAAGGTTTCTAATGCATTTCACACTGTTAGGAGTAATGCAGACCGAGGTGACAAGTAAAATATTTCATGTTCAAAATATAACAATCCAAGAATACATTGCAGGCAAAACAGTAATGTGCACTAGGATCCCTAATAGCAAAAGTTGGATTTTTACCAATACTAACAATGCTCCTTACCATGTTATTTTTTTCTTCGTCATTTTTGTTTGGATCAAGGTTTTTTCCAAGCAGTCGGGCAATTTAAGCAGTTATTTCCGTGCTTCGAGAACATGAAAAACCCGTACCAGAAGCCAAGATTAGACTCCCCACAAATGCAGTGGAAAATATTTCTCCTTCCATGATTAAAAAGCAATTTTGATTTGAATTTTCTAAACAGTCGATTAAATGTAGCCTTAACCCTAGTTATACGGAGCGATTTTCACAAACATATTATACCATGTATACGGAGGGGGTTGTTGCAACCCCCCTCAATTTTTTATAGCGAGTCCCCCAGACCCCCGTTTGTAGAACCAGTGGATAGGTATCAGTCCCCTCTTCCCATTGATACCAAATTCAAGGTCATCCATAAATGTATGACGTCACTATGACGTCATATTTACCAAAATGTTGGAAAATCGGCATTTGTACGGAAAATATAGGCAAAAATCAAAATTTTCTAAAAAATCGTAGGAATAACCGATTTTCATGCGGTTTTTTGCTAAATATTGTAGGAAATGACTAGTTTTACCTAAATACCAAGCTTGAAATGGATATCTGCTAAATAAATGACTAAAAAGTACATTTTTAAAATCACGGAGTTACACCAAACCCCCCCCCCCCCCGACCTCCGAACTTTGAAGGACACTGTGACCCCCCTGAAGGTGGTAGGGTCGAAAAATTTTCACCAGAATAAGTGCAAAGGATGAACTTAGAGGAACACCAAGTCACCTTGCGCTGCGCGCGAGGAATTTTTAGCGACAGAAAAAAATTCGGTAAGGGGGGTTGTTGCAACCCTCTTCGTAGAACTAGGGTTAATCCCAACTTTGAGAACGCAACGACAGATCAAAAACAAAACGGGTGATTTACATGTACCAACATGGACCAATGTAATTCATATTCTTCTATTTTCACAGCAAACTGGGATGGATTCCATGATGATGAGACTGGTATTGGAGCCTATATGTGGGCAGTTGGTACAGACATTTGCCAACAAGATGTTGTTAACTATATTGACCCACACTCGCACATATTCCATCATTCTGAGTGGACTCATGAAGGACTTACACATATAAATTTACCAGGTATGGTCATTTTGTTTACTTGTATGGATAGCTATTCAATGCCATAAGCTTGTGTTGACTTCAAATTTGCATTCAGAAGTTTAGACTTTATATTTTCTGTAAATATCAATGAATAGCTGTTTATAATTGCATTTAATTCTTAATGTTGTGCATGCACTCTTCAAAATCCAAATTCCACATTGTTTAAAAAAGCTAGACCATTTTGACAACGCTTCTGCTATGATAAACAACCTAACATCATGCCGGTATTTAATCAACATGATTTCGACAAACTACAAATAAAAATAAATAAAATATAAATTGCATCGTATCAATTCCTTTTGATAGATGGACGCTACTATTCCTCCGTAAGGGCACTGAATGAAATAGAATTTGGCGGACCAATGGCTCTTACCGTGTGTCATTCTAATCCTCTACTTATTGACAATACTCCTCCATTACTGCACGAGATATACAACGTTACTTACAAATCAAATGGATTCATTATTGGTGTCAGTGTCAACGCTTCGTAAGTAATAGCATTACTTCTCTTAAATGGTCCTTTTTTCTTGCTGCTTATTTTCAAAATAGCATATTTATATTTCAAGGGCCTTTTTTAGTTATAACGTACATTGTATATCAATATATCATCATATGATATTTTAACCCAAATTCTGTTCTCTTTTGTTTGTTTGTTAGTTTGTTTGTTTGCTTGCCTGCTTTTCCGTGGCACAAGTGATACGTCCCTGGTATGCGCACCATACCAGGGACTTACCACAACTTGCTATAATTTTTGCAAACGATCATTATTCTACATGTAACCATTTTTTGAAACAGGGTGTCCGCATACTTAATATTTGATTTAAGTTCTCATGACCGATTTCTAACTTTAAAGTTTTACGTACATTTTATTTGCACTACCCAAATTACCCAAATTAAATTGCATAGTTGATACATGTATAAGGTAAGTCATTTAAAATACGCCGACTACAATGTATGTTTTATGGTAGAAATGGTTAGGTTTGTTATCATACCAGTATTTCTTGATGCATGTGGCCATTGCAATAACATATTAATATGGTTTTTTTTGTTTATTTATTTATTTATTTATTTAGAAACACTCTATTTAGTTTTGTCAATTGTCAAATTTTACATAAAATGATTTTGCTGAAATAAACGCCATCAAATTGATAAGAATATATACATTCATTATTAGTGCCATTTGCATCAACAATCTTCCTTGTAGTTTCAGATGTTTCATATGTAATTAGTTTTACTTGCATTTTCGATAATTTATTAGTTCCAACCAAATTATATACATAGATTCCTTGTGTAATTGTATTGCCAAAAATGTGCACTTTATGTAGTTTACTTCATTGTTTTTTAAGTTTAGATAAAAACGATTTTTAGGAATTGTGAGCGGGGTCTGAC
>JXSR01S074626.1:50346-68606 GCA_000969725.1 Ophiothrix spiculata | reverse complement strand
AGCACTCCACTGAATACCAATCCATGGGCAAGGATCACGACGGTTACATTTCAGGATTAAATCTTGAACTCACCAAGTCTGCAAGTTGCCAAGATGACTTCACCGAGGAATGTCAACCTGTTTACTATGTATGTGCCAAAGCAGAGAATGGTGCTGGTGCAGTGAGCACGGTGGAGTGTTCGTCCCCAATACGAGTTGTTGAAGAAGATAAAGTGGGTATGTACTGCTGTTCTGTTCTAAAACATTTGCATCTGGTAAAACAGATAAACAAACAAAGCAAATTGGTAAGTAGGAGTAAAACCATTAGAGAGATATTTGGAAGGGATGTACAATATGTGTTAAGGGCTCTTTACTTGTTCTCGATAAGATATCCATAAAGCTACTGCAAAGAACAAAACAAGGTTTTTTAAGGACCGTAATGTTGAAGAATCACTCTTAAAAATTCAATTTTACTAAGCTATTTCTGAGTTGTTTTACGGTTATTTTGAATCATGACCGAAATCACGTAACGAGTTCAAAATACATCAAATTATTAAACTCTATGAAGTTCAATAATAGAAATGTAATAAAATGTATTTCTTTAACTTTAGTACAAAGGATAATGTTAGCCTAGTTACTACTTTAATTATTTCATTGATCATCTGGTATGTATTGTATACTCCGCGAAAAATCCCGCGATCTTATGTAATAAATAAAAATGTCCATGAAGATTCCACTTGATCTCTTCGTGTACAAAGAAGGCAATATCTATGAATTTGTAAAAAGCTCCAATATTTTAACGAAGACCAAAATCGAGAAAGTTCTTATAAATAAGAGCCAAAAATAATTGCTGAGAATCCTCCTGGAACCACAATGTCCATATATTTTATTTTATTCAGTAAAAATCTGCTTGGCTTTTATCGTCCACACTCTACAACTCTACAAATTTAGAAGTACTCAAATTGCTAAATTTAACCAGAGTTGACTCAATATATAATCAAATGCATGTATTTATTGTTTAATAATTTCACGTGAATTTGTAGGACACATGTATGCTTCTGTTTTGACATGTTTTGTAGACACTTTTCTAAACTCGTGACCTGTATATCATGAAATGGGTATGATATTAGGGCATTTTTTCCACGATCAGGCGTGATACGCGCCTAACGAGATAACGGTATAAACACGGCAAAACTTTGAAAAGAAGGTGTCAAAACCACATATCTAATACGAGAAAAGGTTGTCATAAAATATGAAAGGGGGGATTCTTTGATTTTGCAAAAATACCCGGTTTTGTTTTCTTTCAGAATTGCAGAATACTGCACGCCTTATTTAGCCAAAATAAAGTTATACCTGCTTAGGGTTAGTAAAATGATCATTATGTTTGGTATAAAAATCACTTGGGTATTTAGCTTTAGGGTATATTTTGTTCTTGTTAAAATCATCGTTTGGAATACCTTACTACTGAAACGTAGCTGTACACGCATGATATACAGGTCTGCATTACAGTGCCCCTCACGGGATGCTAAGCCAAAATTATTAGCATTATGTCAATCTTTAATTACATGTAGATAGCAGACAATTTGTTAGAATTTCAAATCCAGAAGCCACTGGGTACACACAGGAAAATCTCGAACTACTCCAGGGGGCAATGTACTTCACAATGGTTAAGGCAATCAACAACGTCAAATTGATTGCTTCTCATGAGACTTCCGGAATTAAAATCGACACCACTCCTCCCCAAGTAAGTCTGTATATATAAGTTAAATGATTCGTTGATTTCCTTCTTTACCTATTTTCGCTACTAAAACGTCTAAACGTTTTAAACGTCTAGTCACTAACCTAAGAACCTTTCCCTTAGTAGAGGATGTGGTCTTGGACATGGGTCTTCGTAACACGTGCGACACAGCGATTAAGAAAGTTCCTTTACGTCTCTTACGTGACTATTCTACCGTCACAAATTCACAAACCAATGATACTCCTTGGAAGCACTCCTCATCCAGTGAGCATTGTGGTGAGTATAATTGGTTTGTGAATTCAAAAACGTAATAAGTATCCAGTTGACCAGAATTCATTAATTTGCTTACCTGAGAAAGACTCTTGAAAAGGAATGGTCTAACTTCTTCCTCCATGCAGATGTTCTTCGTTCGAGCAGGTACATTAACTGGTAATGAAGAGGAACTTCACGGCGATTATGTTTATCAAAGTGACAAGACTGGTATACTGGCATCTTGGCTTGCAAAAGATGCCGAAAGTGGGATATATTCATACTGGGTGGCCGTTATCAGTCATCTTGGTAAGTCTCGGTCATTTATATAACGTTTGGGCTCAAACCAAAGTCTCGTTCTCGGATCAAGAGTAACCCTCTATCAGAGGGTTAACCCTAACCTTATGTTTTTCGTCAAATTCCGGCTTCACATGTTTATTCGCCAGTGCAGAAAATATGTGATGGAAGTCTGTTAATACAGGAACTTGTTCTATATTTGATGTTTTGCACTTACCGATTCAAATCATTTGACCAGATATTTGTTAGATTTGTTATTTTGTTTTGCTTTGTTGTCTGCCCATTTCATCCATTTCTCACGAGTTTCGTCTTTTGGCGCACTTTCACAAAACAACCAACGTTTGAAGTTCATTCAAAGTGGTCAAATATTCATCAAAACACGGTATATGTATAGCCGTTCGTCGTGTTCGTACGAAGTAGGTTGACCATATCTTTTTATGGTTTCATTGCAAAAACTGTAACAGTCTTATATATAGTATTACAAATACAGAAGAAATTGTATGTTGTAAATAAACAGATCAAAAGCACTCCACTGAATACCAATCCATGGGCAAGGATCACGACGGTTACATTTCAGGATTAAATCTTGAACTCACCAAGTCTGCAAGTTGCCAAGATTACTTCACCGAGGAATGTCAACCTATTTACTATGTATGTGCCAAAGCAGAGAATGGTGCTGGTGCAGTAAGCACGGTGGAGTGTTCGTCCCCAATACGAGTTGTCGAAGAAGATAAAGTGGGTATGTATTGTTGTGCTGTTCTAAAACATTGGCATCTGTTAAAATAGATGAACAAAGCAAATTGGTGTGTAGGAGTAAAACCATTAGAAAGAAATTTGGAAGGGATGCACAATATGAGGTGAAAAGGCTCTTCGCTTGTTCTCGTTAAGATATCCATAAATCTTCTACAAAGAACAAAACATGGTTTTGTGAAAATTGTTCATCACATTTAATGGACTCTTTTAAGAACCTTTGTGGGCCTTAAATGTTGAAGGAACATTCTTAAGAATCCAAGCTTTTTCTGAGTTGTTTTACTCTCAATTTGGATCATACCGAAATCACGTAACGGTTTCAAAATAAATCAAATAATTGCACTGAAAGAAGTATAGTAATATAAATGTAATAAAATATATTTCTATATAGTTACTACTTTAATCATTTCATTTATCATCTGGTATGTATCCCTCGGATCTTATGTAATAAATAAAATGAAAATGTCCATGAAAATTCCACTTCATGTACAAAGAAGCCAATAACTATACATTTGTGAAAACTTCCAATATTTTAACGAAGACCAAAATCGAGAAAGTTATTATAAATATTCATAGTTGAGCCGGAAAAAAAATGCTGATATTCCTCTTGGACCCACAATGTCCATATATTTTATTCAGTAAAAATCTGCTTGGCTTTTATCGTCCACACTCTACAACTCTACAAATTTAGAAGTACTCAAATTGCTAAATTTAACCAGAGTATGGGGATTTCCCCTTGACGGCTTTTTATTGAATGAATAACCCCTGTCTATTGTTCTGAAATTGAACAAAATTAAATGCAACACAACTTCAGGAAAGCCGCTATTACAGGACACGAAATCTTCTATTTCGCAAACACCATGTACCAGATGTACTTTTGTTTGTGCATTACCAGATTTCATACACCGTAATTTTATAGTATTTCAATATATTAAATGAATATCATACAAATATTGAATGCCTGAGAGTGCAATAGTACAAAATATTTCATGAGGTCAAATTTAGACTTTTCTATTTCATGAGTCGTAGCCGAGTAAAATGGATCAGTCCGAATTAGACCGAATGATATACATGTATTATGTACTATTGCACCTGCATAGGCATTCAATATTTGTTTAATATCATGATATCACACAGGTTTGTTTCATGCCATGCAATAGAACAAACTATTGCACGGCTCAAGTCACTGTAATCATGATATAAAATGAATTATCTGGCAGACACAAATATTTCAGGGTACTGTAACTGTAGACTTACTTTTTATTCTAATTTAGGCCATGGAGCTGATGGACCTGGTTCTAATGTAATGCATTCAGAAGGTGAAGTTCTCACTGATCTTGATGCGCAGATATCCTCTACCACCGTAACACTCCAGTTTACAGGATTTGAGGTGAGTATCGTGATTTATCGCGAGTATGGTTATAAATTATTTATTTGAAGACGTACACAACCACATATCCGGCAGAATATACTGCAGAACTATGCACCAACATAATTATTTACACATCTTGTGTGCTTGCCACTGAATTGTGCAAAATTATATTCACCCGTTAATATAGTTACTTAATATACGATGTTATTTTGGAAGCAGATCTCATCATGCTCAGAGTCATATGGTACAGTACATGTATTTTTGTTTTAACTGGCGTTGTATAGCAAAATAACCAAGACATTCAATTGTCGATAGACATGTGCTCATGACGAAAAACGACAATAAACATTGTATCAATCAATTTTAGGTAACTTGAATTTACTTTGACCTTTTCAGAGTCAACTAAGTGGTCTATCCCATTATGAGTGGGCAGTCGGTACTGAACCTGGATTGGAAAATATTCAAGCGTTTACCAACGATGGCATCGTGTTGGGTGCCAAAATATCTTCATCGGGAACAGGTATTTAATTTCAAAGGCTTCTGAGACTTAATTTTTCGAACCAAATTTAAAAACAAATATAATATAATATTTTGTTCATGTTTTAGAATGCCTTCATCAAAACACGGTATATGTATAGCCGTTCGTCGTGTTCGTACGAAGTAGGTTGACCATATCTTTTTATGGTTTCATTGCAAAAACTGTAACAGTCTTATATATAGTATTACAAATACAGAAGAAATTGTATGTTGTAAATAAACAGATCAAAAGCAGAAGCAATTACCGATGGATTCACTGTTGACAGAACTAAACCAAAAGTCCACATTCTAGAATTTTCGGGTGTGAACCATATCGAGGTAATCAATGAAAGCAATTAACTGATGCATGGATTTTTGAGGGATGTTTATGATTTATTTTTAAACTTTTTAATAGCAAGCAAAATAACGAGACTAATATTATGTATGTAAATAAAAAAAAATGCATGACAAATAGGTCAAACACACAAGGCACAAATACGACAAGGATCGAATATGATACATGAAGGTAGAACACATTGAAAAATTAAAATTGGAAGATATAAACAATGAAACACCAACTTGATGTGGTGAAAATGGACAAATAAATAAATCCATAAAGCAATTTGAATGGGCATATAATCCCACAAAAAGTTGTAGTAATTAAAAATACAAAAACGTGCAAGAAAATTTCATGACTAACAGATATCTTTGCTTCATACAGGTGGACACTGTGCTTTACCGTAACGATGTCAGCATGCTGACAGCAATGTGGAATATAAGTGAGCCGGAATCAGCAATAACCAGCACATTTTATCAGGTTGGACGTTATCCAGGCGATGAAAGTATACAACACACTACATTAAAAAACAACAGTAATATTGCCGCTTCAGAGACGTTTGCTGTGCCCAATGGTAATTCAAATAAACAAATATTATTAATAAACAAAACTTATTTTTCGTTAATTTAATATTCAAGCCTTCTATCCCTTGTCCTGTACAAATCCGAATGTTCCGTTTTGAGATACTTGACTGGCTCCAAAACAAAAATGAAATGATGTCTAATGTATATTTAACATTTTGCATGAGACATCTTGTCGAGCAAGTAAAATACATATGAAATTTTAAGAATACGTCAAGACAATACTGTCATACGAAGTCTTGTGATTAGTGGATACACAAGCTTTTGGCAGTTGTTTTTCGATATCGATAACTTAATTAAACTTTGATGTATTTTTTCAGGCACTCCCAATATTTTATCAGTATCAGGAGTCAATTCTGTAGGTCTGGAAGGATCCAATTTATCACCAACATTAATCATCGATACTACACCTCCAATTCCAGGAAAAGTAAGTTTTTATTCAAGCTGCCAAATTAAAATGTGGATTTCAGGTTGTATTTCCTAGTGCTTCTCTAATGTGTCTTCCAGTTTAACCCTTGTCTTCCTGACCCTTTTTTGTAATACGTCTTCCTGAGTTCTGACTTTAAAATTTACAAGCCAAAAGTTATATTGTTTGGTACTATAGTATAGGGTAGGGTCTCCTCTTTCTATTTATACCAAGATCATGAAAATTGGTCAAAGCGTTACGTAATTATGACGTCACAAAGAATTTCCGAACCGAGAAATTCGATTTTTGTCAAAAATGGCGACTTCTTCAAAAAATTGTTATGAAGAGAATTTCGTCGGGGTTTTGCTGATAAATGAAGGAAAATTCTAATATGTTCTGTAAGTTTAAAGTCCATACCATGACGATTTTAATTTTTTCCAGGTGGCAACCCCCTACCATTGGCTACCATTACCGTCTCCTTAGGTGGTACCCCGATTTTTTTTCATCAAAATAACTGCAAAACGATGTAAATACAGTTACCTAGATGTTCAGGGTCGCTTTGTTTTGGGTTTTGGTGCAATGGGCGATCATCCGTTATTGAGGGTGGTAACCAAGACGAGGGTTAATGTGCCTCAAAGCTCTTTACACTAGCCAGCAAAGGGTTTGGTCTGTTGTTGAGTTACCACAGTGGAAGTTACAAAACCCTTCAACACAGCCTTGCGGCAAAAATCTGAACTAATACCATCGTCTCAACTTAAACAAACCAATTTATGCTCTAATTCTATCATTGCAAATTGTCTCGGCCAGCTGTAGCCTTGAATAAAATTAATGTATTTCGTGCTTTTCTTGAACGCCTTCGTGGTAAGCCTTACCGATGAGAATATATTTTGTATTTCGTAAAATAATGTCATCAGCATCGCCACATTGTCTTATTAGAATACTCATGTGTTTTACCATGCAGGTCCAATGTCCACCTTTTCTGTCAGCTAATGGTTTACTTCAGTGTAACATGTCTGAATTTCACGACCAAGAATCTGGCATCAGTTACTGTCAGTTTTTTGTGGGCACGACAGAAGGAAACAATGACACATACGCCTCATATCGAATAGAAAGGTGTAGCTACAGTTTTGGCGTGCCAGGTAAGGTTTTTCCTCTTTTCTTTCTTATTTTCATTCGCTAACGTTTACTCCTTCAAATAGATTTCAAACAAACCACATATTAATGTAGTAGATTCTATGTAAAAATCCAAAACTGTATACTATTGATTTGGTTTACCGTTTCTCCTGAGGAATTGAGTAGTACGGGTAGTCTCTTTAGAAACTGTATTGCGACCCACCAAGTGTGCCGTCTATTTCATCTTCAAATTCTCTTGAAAATGTCAGATTCATCTTATATATATAAGCAAGCGTGGTGTTTTGTTGACCTGTTTTATATGTGTTGTTCCTTAAGCATAGTTTCAACATTTTTCTTTCCATAGTCTTCAACAGATTGTGCAACCGTGCATTTGCCTTTATTGGTCCCCCATCACATCACTTCTTATCTTTTAAGCTCACTAATAGCAATACATTCACCTTGCTTTTTTTGAGTTTGTCCCATCTCACTAGCGACATCAAATTTG
Organism: Ophiothrix spiculata; assembly: GCA_000969725.1. Classification (NCBI taxonomy): domain Eukaryota; kingdom Metazoa; phylum Echinodermata; class Ophiuroidea; order Amphilepidida; family Ophiotrichidae; genus Ophiothrix; species Ophiothrix spiculata. The sequence goes on along the minus strand of JXSR01S074626.1, from coordinate 60,763 downwards.
CATTTATTAACCTATAAAGTTTATTTACTCGCTTTGCTGTATTAATTTGTATTTTTTAGAACTTGACCTTGAACACAATAGAAGGTACTACGTAACTGTTGAGGTAACGAATACGGTCAACCAAAGATCAAGGACATATTCTGACCCAATTATGATTGACGACACACATCCCGTAGGAGGCGTTGTCGTTGAATTGTCTTCGGAGTACACAATCAATGGCACAACGGGCTTCAGTGCTTGGGACAGTGTAAATTGCACGAGCGCAGAAGGTAAAAGAAACATTCTCAAACGGTCAATAAATTATGCTTCTTCAGTTTGCTCAATCTGAAATTTCGAAATGAGGCAGAATCACAACAAGACTAAAAAATATGTGTATGTAACTTGAATATAATTAAAAATGTTACCTATTTATGAAAGGATAACTAAATCATTTGCATGCATGTGGAAATATATTTTTAAAATGTTTAATTGAATTTTAATTTCTCTTGTTTAATATATAATGTTTAATATATAAAATGTCATAGTGGAGCACAAGATTGTCATGCTCAATAATTCTTTCCAATATTATTCACCATCACCTTCAGAATGTCTCATATATGATGCAACATGCTTACAATCAGTATCAGAAATGGCGATTGCATGGGAACCGTTCTATGATCCAGACTCGGCAATTACCAGGTAAAAGGTTTTTCAATTCACTTTTTTGTGAACGATGTGAAAATACCAAAGTAATGAAAGAAATCATTTATCTATTACAAATGTGACGTGGGACATCAAAAGATATACATCTTAACGGCGTAGTCGTAGTGAGTGAACAGGGTCGGGAGATTGATTTTTAGGTATGGTAAACTTTGGGTTCCTTATAGTGCATATTTTTATTTTATAAATATGTTCGTTTAGTATAAAAAATGTTTTAGAAATATTGAATTTCGATATTTCTGTGACCATTTCAAATCCATTAAAAAATATCCGTCGGACAGTCACCTAAGCATTATATACTACAAATTCCACCACTTTTAGCCAAAAACTGAAATTGGCAATTTGATTTCTATATTTTAACCAATTCAAACTTGTTTGCTAAATTTTAGTGAGGGCTGACATTAAAAACGTGACCTGCTATGGAAGTTTTAAGCAATACTTACAATTTAAATTTTGCATTTCAAACATGTGACAGTCTGGTATTGGTTGTTATGTTTTTGGTTCTAATTTTTGAACCAGAACTCGGATTGATACACATTTAATACCATACTAAGGAAGAATTAACGAGCTGTCTACCAGTACTTATAACTCAATTTTGACTTTGCGTCCCAAAATGTACCTTTCGATGTAGTGCATCTTATGTTGTAGGCTACTAGATATATCAAAATTATAGGTCTTCTAAATTACATATGAATATCCAACACGTAATTCTTTTTCCTTCTAGATATGAAATGGCTCTTGGTACAGCAGCTGGAAATACGGATATACAAGCATTCTCTGAAGTGTCTGCAAGTTCTGCAGATCTAATGAAAATTGTTTTGGTCAATCTGGACTTAACGAATGCCAAGAAGGTACTTTATACACATAATTTAAAGCAAGCTGTACTAACGACGTAGCATTATGCACAGACTTAATCTTTTAAGTATCATTAAGTATCATGAGTTCGTCAGGGTTTTATATAGGTATGTGAGGTTCATGTATCGACACCGTTATCAGCAGCGGTAGCATTACTGTTCGTGTGATTTTCTGACACCTCTATTTACACTCATTTTGTTTGATTGTTTGTTTGTTGGGGTGTTTGTTTATAGAGGTTTGGGACACAAGGGTGTTCATGACAGATTCATAGAACGCCAAGCATGTACAACAAGCAAGAGCCTGGACGTCCTTAAAGGACGAAAAAATACTATGTTGGCCCATAGCAACAATTATTTCTTCAGGTCTGATCTACATGTTCTCAATAAGTTGAGCTCTGTAGCAAACCATTGTTTGCAACACATGTCCTGTATCGTAATTGATTTCAGAAAATACTGCTCCTATCTTCATATTTAATGCATTTAGGTGATCTTGCGATGCTCGCATCGGTTGAAGTGGCGTCAAGAGATTATGGGTTATGATATCCGCCAAGCACCGTATGGCTCTTTCTTACTGTTTATTACATCATTCACGTTTTATCTGATCATATCCTTCAGAGCATAAAATGTCATATCTAGCATCATAGAGGGAACATACACAAAAGTATACGACAACGAAAGTCTGTGTTCATACATTGCAACTTGTGGAAGGACAGAGAAAACGTCGTGCTTAGAATCGAGTTCGTTTATTCAGCTATTCATCCATGTGCACTTGTTAGGCGTATCACGTTGCGTTCGCGTATCAAAATAATAATAATATATAAAATGTAGATTTCATTCTATCCATTTACCTTTTTCACATAATCATCAAAGGTGTATGCTTCTATACGAGGGTACAACGCCGCTGGTTTATCTGCTATAGCTACATCTAATGGGGCGTATATCAGTCGGTATGGTGCAGGATTGCCGCCATTGAAACCAATCGTTGTTCATGATGGTTATATGGAGACTAAAGACTCCCGGGTTGATTTGTAAGCATTTTTAGTTTTATGTTCATTTTTAGCTGCATTTAACATTTGTACCAAAAAAGTTTGTTAATAGGACCAGTGTTTTGATCAACAATACATAATGACTTTGTGATTTCTAGACATTTTTATTTACACAAGGCAATCTCTTAACAAAATTAAACAACTGTCAAGGTCAAATGCATCTAAAAGGTCGTGTATACATATAGAAACAATTGTTGGTGAAGAGACATTTGTTAAATCAGAGGCATACTCAATGCATGAGAATAATTGACCCAAGGTAATCATACTTCATCTGAGGACATTTCAAGGTCACTGCAGTAACTCTTAAACCCTCGACCTCACGTGGATCCAACTTGCAGCACCATTTATAAACCTTGATCCAGGGTATGTCAAATTTTCCAAAAGTAGATCCTAAGGTTGAACTGATGTCATCCAAGGTCATTTCAGGGTACAGCTGTAATTCTTTAACCATAAAAAAATGAGGGAAATTAAGGTCCTGCAGCCAGCAGCCACTAACACGTTTTCGGAGAGGGTAAATGTAGCTACATTTGAAATCACAAAGTGTACATCTAGTGTTCAAATTTCAAATTTCGTATTCATCGTTCTCGCTTTCAGAGATTTCCAGACATCATTAGACCAATTAAGTGCATCGTGGGATTTTTCTGGTGAATCGTGTCCAATAGCTGAATATCACTGGGCTATTTATAGAATTGATGGAAAAGAGTACCAACCCTGGATTAACGTAAAAAGTAAGAGTATCCATTAAGTCAAAGCATATATCATGATCATTTTATTGTACATCAAAATAGCACCGAAAAAGTCATTGAAATTAAATTCTTCATTCCATGAATATTTAAATATATAAATATGGTAAGTAACTTCTAAACTTTTCTTGCGCACAATACCTTATTGTAAGAAAGACTTTAACCTGAATTAGAACTTAAAGAATCATATCGATATCAAATTTTGTTTACAGCAAGAACCTCTGGAAGTTCGGACGGAATACCAATGACTGATGGCGAGACATACTTTGCTGTAGTCAAGGCTACCAACCTCCTTGGTTACACACTGATACACAAATCCGATGGAATAATGGTTAAACGGGAACCTTTAACTCCGGGGTTCGTTTACGATGGCGATATATTAGGTCGTGATTTAAGCTACCAGTTGGTTCTAAACACTCTTTCTGCCAACTGGAACGGCTTTGGAAAACAGCCAATATCAGAGACAGTTAAACACACAGGTAACATATATTACGATAGGAATATTTGTAAATTACGATAGTGAAGTATTACCCTTGAAGAGGAAACTGGGAAATTTTGAAATTGAAACGCAATCTGAAAATTGGTTGATTGATTGAATGATTGATTGATTGATTGATTGATTGATTGATTGATTGATTGATTGATTGATTGATTTTATCCAATACTAGGAACATTTGATTAAAATTACAATGCAAACCCAAGTTGAAAATATGAAGGGAAAATTGCAAAAATAACTTCAAAGTGGTCCTTATAATATGCAGTATTGAGGAATGGTTAAAATGGGGAACAAAAAAGTGGTATAAGGAGATTGATCATCATGATCATAGAACATCAATTTAAGTTAATATGCCTCTTTTCATTAGAGAATAAAGTTTTCCCAAAGAGCCTTGGTTGATACTCTCTTTTAGTTATATTTGAGATGAATTCCAATTATGGTTAGCACCAGAGGTTATACCTTTTATTTCTTCCCTTTTCTTGCTACCACAAGAGTTCCACGGTACAGAAATGTCACTCTACAAATGTCTTTAGTTCGTGGCATGCTTCATTTGTTGTTATAGTGAACTTGTGTTAAAACGGTGTACGTTTAAAGAATTTATTGATTGTATGAATGTAGCTTATTTGTTGAATCATGTCATATACATTTTATTATAGGCAATGAAGAGATAAAGCATTTCATCAAACCACAGCATGTAGGTCATTATGAAGTAGCTGTAGGTACCGACAGACGATATCCAAAAACACGAGATAACATCATCAGATTCACTAATGTCGGGCAGAACAAAACAGTGACATTCAGAGAACTCAATTTAAAACCGCTACCCTCAGTATACTATGTAACTGTTAGAGCATTCAGTGTGTCATTTTCAAAAGCAGAAGTAACGTCAAATGGAATTTCCGCTGGAGTAAAAAGTTTCGTATCAGGTATGTATACTGCGTGGGGACTCATCTTCTTACATTGGAGGATACAAATTTGATTAAGAGGTATCAGAGGAAAAGTTAAACTCCAAAGATTTCCGCGATAAGGAAAAACGGAAAAGAACAACGGGAAAAAAAGACCCCAGAAATTCACGGAAATGCAATTTTCACATAAAAGTAAATTTTAATGAGATTTTTTGACTATTAAACAAAAACTAAAACCAAAACAACAAATAAAAATACCAGCATGCATTTTAAATCTTGACTGAAATTTATGTGACAATGAAAATAATCCTTAGAATACCCGTCACAATCGCTATTTTGCAAGGTTGTAAGATATCAACAATCCAGTACGATAAGTATGCAATATAGGTAATGATATGATACATTTGACATATTTTAACATTAACCTAGCTTTCTGATATGTTTGTTTTTGCAGCTGGACAAATCAACATGGACAAATACGTGAATTCTTTAAGCTCTGTGAGCATCGGATGGTCTGACTTTGATTCAAATATCCCAATGTTCTTCTACTTAGTTGGAATCACAAGTAACAATGAAAAGGCTATGTCACTCATATGTGATGAAGTTCTTTCTGTAAGTTATTGCTTTTTTAATATTTATTTACACTAACAGTCTGTTGCTACGCCTGAATTGATTCAGTATTGATGTCTTAGGTACATAGCGAGCTCATTAAGCAATACGCACTTTCAAGATCCCGTAAAATATTACGATCAAAATGGGTTACGAAATTACCATCTTTCAATCTGACCCGTTCAAGAGTGTTATGGAAGAAAATCAGGTAAAGATTTGCAAAAGCAAACGATGAAAAATACAGATACGGTAATTGAAACAGGAAAATTATTTGTAGATAAGTTTCAGGAGTATATATAAATGTATATATGTATAAATAATTTCAGGAGTATCGAAACAGTTATATTGTCCCTCATTCTCCATTTGGGATCACGAAAAAGTCTTACCCATCAACGTTGAACATTAAACAGACTGATTTTGTCTCCATTTATCTTATCATGTAATATGTAACATCTATGAGTGTAAATATACAGATGAAATTTTCATGCCGAATTTTTGCTGCAATGAAAAGATAACATCTTGAAACTGCTGTTTTAAACACATTTATCAAGCATTCATTTTTGAAATTTGCAGAAGAGCACTTAATTGCTTTTTAGGGCTCTCAAGAAGAGCAGTAGAAAAGTGATCTAAAAGGCTCCTCTAGAATAATAAATAAAATGAGTCGTTTAGCAATTAAGAAGAGTTCATTTTCAACATTTGATTCTTTCCCTCTTAAGTGTAATCAGGGTCTGGTCTATAACTGATCTGAATATGATGTTTTACAATCACGGTACCCCTTCAAGGTATTGCATAGAAGTCCTGTTTTAGTATTTGAAGCTTAGTTAGAGTTCAAAGTGCTTTAGTCAAAATATATAGTCAGGATTATGTCTCCTTACAACAATAACGGAAAGATTGATAGTCTAAAACTTTTCTGAAAAAATTGCTCATTTGTAATAATTTTTACGGAAATTGGGGGTCTCATTTTGGATTCTCAATTGTGGAGTTCCGAATTTTGACAAACGTTAACGTTCCTGTTCGGTCTAATGAGCTTCAGAGGAGCGGAAGAAGAGTAATCGCTCTCAAGCTTCTTAAAAATGAATTCCTGATTTATTCTTTAGCATGTTTAGAGTTGCAACATTGTTCATATCAGTAATTATTGTAGAGTGAAAATTGTTTTTAATATTGGTCTGTGTTGTTGATTTTAAAAAATGGATTAGAGTCATGAATATTTATACTGTCGATGCGATATTCCATGGTTCATTGATGTAAAAGCCTAATTTTCTTTTAAGCTGATTGTATATGGTTGTGCCATGCCTATGATTTTCATTCATTACATTTCTCTTTGTAATTTACTCAGATTTACTAGGGGTCATCAATAAGTTAGACAAAAGTAGAAAACGAGGATCTATGTACTAGTATTTTTACGAATATGTTCCATAAACAAATTAGCAACAGTAAAATGAGCCAAGCATGTACTTGGTAAAAAGATGAATATTTGCTAGTGTGGATTACAGAAAAGTCCATAATCTTTATGATTTACGTAGATACTTTAATATGGTCCATGGTGTATTTTTACCTAATATTGTATTAAATATCAAATATTTGTCATCAGAAAATTGTACTCATTAATATCCTCTTTAAACATTTTTCTATTTGAGACATTTTACGGTGGAACTATGAAAAGTCATTGAGTGTATTTTCAGGGCAGTAAAAGCAACTGCTTACTAGTCAAGCATTAACGCAAATTACATGGGACGTTACAATACAATGTTTAAGAACATATTCTTGCCATTTATTTCTATTCGAAATGCTTTTTCTCCTTGATAAATAGAGGCAGGGAGCCGAAAAAAATATTTCAATTGGTTATGATGTTTCTCCATTTATCAACGTTGACCTCGACGATTATAAGATCTTGGAAAACTTAAATCTCACTCATGGGACGCATTACTATGCCACTGTCGTAGGTAAGAGTGTCGCGATCATTACCTTGCAACCTTTAAACAATGTAATTAGCATTACTATTTTGATAATAAGTAAACAGTTACTCAAATTAATACGATTAATGGACTATTTGTTCAATCCAATTATCGGTGAGATAACCTGTAAAATAAAGGTACGTGTTCCCATCCGGTGGCAAATTTAACATACACTGTTTCCATATTTGAGTGAAGGTTCATCACCTATATAAAGCAATTGTAAAGTTGCATTCGCATATACCTTGAGCTAAATTAATGCTACAGTTAAAATGTGTCTGAGAGTGGCACATAATATAAACATATAGGATATTTATTTTTTTACCATATTCTATTAATTTGGCCTTTTTTAGACATATCTATTCAATGAAACATGATTAGGGTGTGAAAACTATGCGCTTTCATGTGGTCTTAAAATCTCCAATTTTGATATTGTGAGTGACGGTGATCGGAATATACGCACCTGTAATAAACATGTGGTTTTTTTTAATTCATTCATTTATTTATTCCCATCATATAAACTAATTAAAATATACAAATGCATATACAAACAAATCTAACTAAACATACAAGTACAAAAGATCATTTACACCCCTTATATATACAAGTAGACACAAAGAACGCTAAAACATTCCGAACAACCAGTGGTCTGGTAAATATTAAGTAAGAAACAAACCCGGGGGGGGGTACTCGAAAAAATTTTGGTAGGTATGTGAGATCCGCGATATCCAACATAGGGTCTTGTCGAACGGATTTTGTTCAAAAAGAGGGTCTATGGAACTGATTTTTTCCCGAATTGAGGTCTCAGGAACTGCTTTTTTCCCATAAAAATACGACTATTTGAGCTAAAAATCGCTCAAAATTAGCTTGAAAACATGATAAAATAAATTTTTGAATCATTTTCTTTGAAAATGGGGTCTTCGGAACTGGGGTTATCTTGAAAAGAGCATCTTGGGGAGCGGAAGAGGAGGCTTGAAAAGGGGGTCTCGAGGGCGGCACATACCCGTACCTTCCGTCAATGTAAGTACCCCCCCCCCCCGGGGAAACAAAGCATGGTAAATATATGCATAATTGTAACAATGTCATAATTCTTTGAAATGGGAAAGTAAGAAATTATGGATCATTAAAGGCATGAACAATTCGTTTGAAGCCTTTTTTTTTTTGGTTACAGGTGTTGATGTGTCTGGAAAATGCAATGCTACAACCAACATGTTTACAGTAGATATGACACCACCTATTGAAGGACGCATTCGTATTGGTCCTTATTTCGACATGGTAACTATTCCTCATAATTCAATCAAATGCCATTTTTTCCTTATCATTTTTCTAAATCACTTCTACAGCATATAGAGATCTAGATACAGTGGATTTAGTGAACAATATATATTTAAGAAGAGTGATGGTTAATTCATAATCTGTCGATATTCATCGTACAACGCCCATCGACGCGCAGTCGTTTTCACACGCTATTCCTTGTGCATAGCACGCATATAGACTGCGCGTCGATGGGCATCGATCGATGCATCCGACAAGACTCTGAATAAACCATAAGAAAGGAAGTTATATCGAGGAAGTAGGCAAACAATTTTTGAAAGCAGGAAACGAAATCAGTTGTATTCGACAAAAACCAGGCAAAATGGTGTTTGTGAAAGTATCACAAACATATACGTAAATGCACTTATACCAGATTTAAAAAAAAAAAGAAGTTCAGTATGCAGTTGGCTGATATGCGTTAGTCTCGGTCATCTGAAGATCCCTGGTATTATTGTTGCACGCTATATCAGTGTTATCAGTTGGAAGTTAGTATACGAGGAACTTCAAAAGAAAATACACGGCTTAAAATTATACTATTATTCCAAGGCTTGAATGTTTGAAATTGGAATTAAAAGGAAAATCCTTTGCAAACTATTATACATTTTTCAAATTGCAAGGATATTCTTAGATGTTAAATAAGATGCAATAATAGACAAATAACGAATGTTTTAAATTCATGCAATAGAAAAATATTTTCAGGAAATGAAAACTGAAATGTTACATCTATTACAATCAATCATCTTTTACCATTATATTTATGATATGAGGATCTTATTAGATGTAGAAGATGCAACAAATGACTAATCTTTTTACATTTGTGCAATAGAACAAATGTTTTTATGAAATAAAAGCTGAAATGATATATTTCCATGAACATGCATTATTTGTATAATTATTTGTTCTGCCTAAAAGACATTTTTAATGACCATTCTACGTTCCAGGTTGTTTCCTACACAGACTCATTTGAGTTCATAACCGCCCAATGGGAAGGCTACGATGACCCCGAAAGCAACATTGAAGTGTTTAATATTCGACTATTGGAGGCTCAATCATGTAGTGCAGAAGACGAAACTGAACTTGCAGTAATAGTTGACTGGGTTACTTTAGGAAGAAATTTTACTGATTATAGACTTATGGACTTAGATCTCCAGGTATGTTTTTTTTTATGTAGTCTATCATTTTGCGTGATGTAAGGATGTGTATGGCAATAGTTACAAATAAATTAGACAATTGGATATATTTGATAAAGAAGTTTGTAAACGTACCTGAATTGAAATTAATATATGTTATACACTTTGACCCATAGTGAGTTTGGCTGTTTATATATTTCAATCAAATTTGTATAACAAGTCAGGATTTATAAGAGATCGAGTTCTTTAAAAGTGTGGCTAAACGAAATAAAGTTTGATATTTTGTTTGTGTTGCTTTATTCTATATAGGAGAATAAACCCTACTTTGTTGAAATCAAAGCTATCAATGGTGCTGGTTCAGGGACTGCAACTAGATCTTCACCGATACTTTTGGACCCGACTGAACCTACTCCGGGCTTTGTCGTTGACGGTTTAGATTATAAATTGGATAACATATATCATGGAGACCAACATGAAATTTCAGGTTTGATTTGGTTGTTTATTATGATATATTTTAAAATAATTATGTTATAATTGAATGTTTCATTCAATGTTATTTTGTCGTATATACTTTTTGAAACAAATCGGCATACAAAACATTGGCCCGTATTCCAGAAAGGTGTTTAGCTAAATCAAGGTTTTATTTCTCGTCAACAGCACGACTCATTG
>JXSR01S074626.1:27864-40540 GCA_000969725.1 Ophiothrix spiculata | reverse complement strand
AAAAAGTAAAAAAGACGCAACATGCGAATGGGTGTTTAATATTAAAATCCCCATTCCTAGGTTGTTATTTTTTTAAATGTTAAATGTTTAAAACATCACCATCATGTTCCTTGTAAAAATTGAGTGAGGTGCTTACACCCCTTAAGGAATGTTCAATGAAAAGATGATATTATACTGATATTACCTACCTATGAGTGTGATGTAAAAATATGATTACAAAGTGAAATATGTCCTGTTCCGTTTCATGATTCGATTCGGCTAGTCAAATGGACAGTACACGAATTTACAGTTTATGTCATAAATTCTTAAACCCAAACTCTATCATTATCGTGGGCTGGGAAAGTTATCTTTCAGCGCGGTGCTGGAATTTTTTTTACCGTTTCAAAGAGTGATGATGGTAAAACTATCAAACGGCAATAACCAGTGAAATGTCTAAAATTCATGTCTGGGTGATATATTAGATAGGTTTATTAGAAAAATAACATTTGTATTATATTTAAAAAGGTGTCATTCTTGGACAGTATCCTGTAATTCTAGTATCTGAATTGATGCGACCTGAACTAAATCTGTTACTTACAGTATATTGGGGTAAGGTAATAGTGGTATACCGTAGTAAGACATAATCTATGCAGTTGAATGGTATTGCACAAACTATCATGATTCTACTTTCTTCGAATAATGAATGAAGATCTGCTTCTCAAATTAGTAAAATTGTGAGTAATTGAACATATGTTGTTATTTATATAGAATATTGTGTCGGAAGTTCAGCAGAGGTAGAAGATGACATAGTCAGTTGCATGCCTGTTGGGCGAAATACCTCTGGATGTGTTTCTATAATCAATGGTCAAATTGTTGTAACATCGGATATATATGGGGAAGAGCGTTTTGAAATCTCATCTTTTCTACCGCCTGATTCTAACGGTACCTTTTACATTGGAAGCAAGTTCAATATGGAGCCTGGAAAGTAAGCATCTCATACATTTATATAATTTGTTTAAGTGTTATTTCTTTATTCTATACGCTAAAAATCAATGAAGAGATTCTATTACAAGGGATATACTTAATATTTCAATCGTCAATGATCGTAAAAGATCCATATTCAAAATTAAAAACTGAATATTATAGACCCCTTTAATTTTTAATTTCAAATTGGGATTGTCTTAGATTGAAGAGAATTATTTAAGTGTCACTCGTAATAGAATCTAATTTGTGATAGAGTGATACGGTGTAGATAAAATACAAAAAGGGAATTGAATTTCGCCGAGTTGAGCGATACACGAATACATATTATCCTACGTATTGCTGTATCAAAAACCAACTTGCTTTCCATCGATTCACACCCTCCCGTTTTCCTGTTATTCTTTCCCCAGATGTCTCCACACTACTCTTAAAGTTTGCAATGAAGCCTCGTTATGTTCAATTATGTCATCAGGAACTGCGACTGTGGTTGGTAAGATATCTTGTTGACCCAGTATGAATACATCTTTAAGCAAAGACTGGGATAGTTAATTTGCAAATTTTACTTGTTTATTGGCAGCTAATGCAAATATTATTGCTTCATGTTCACTTTCGTTACTTCTTACAGCTAATAAAGACGAAATCCTTACTTCAACGGACGGAGAAGACCTGGAAATAAAATCTTCAGATGGCAAACGCCGGAAGAGACATGTAGATAACGACTTTCATCTGTCCATTAGATCGTCAGGAGGTTGGTCTTTAGAAAACGTTTGATTCTCTAAACAAAATTCCAACAACCTTATTATATGGGGTTGTTTAAAGAAGTTGAATTTGACATTTTCGATTTGGTTTTCATCATCGGGGATTTCCCTCATTATTCATGCATGTTAACTCATTATCTTGATACATCAATTGCCCAATGACTATGAATTGATGTGTAGGGGTATTTTTTTAAACCCACTTGCAAAACAAACATTCAGGTTGAAATATCTATTTACATCTCAATTATTGATCTCTTTTCGTGTTTATCAGTGTATTTTACTGAAGGCTTTTATGAGCGTTGCTGCATGACCAATCAATTGAGCTTACTGAGGTTACATCAGGACACTTTTTTATCTTGTGCTCATAATTATTTTTTATAACCATGTCTTGATTGAGGTTTGTTCTATCAGTTCAACTAAACTCGTTAATGGGTTCAACAATTATGTAAAAGCCTCACAGTAATAATACCATTCCCTTTCATATTAATATTTTCATTCCAATACGCCAGGGAAGTAGTGACGTCATAATTTATGTTAATCACCCAACACGTGCGTTTTGGACCCACTCAAACGGTGTTACCATTTTTGCCACACGTTAAGTCTTTGGGAAAAAAAATTCCGGCTCCGATTTTATACCATAACTTTCGTCTAAAAAAAATAAGGGAAAACATGCCGGCCTGTTATGCTGAAGATTGTGATCACAAGCCAGGACTGGACCTCTGCCGTTATTTTCGTTTTCCAACCGAGAAAAATCAGGCAATTCGTACCCATGTATTGACCGCCCAACCCGTATATCACCAACTGTAAGAGGCACGTCTATTTCACTAATTGACAACATTTTTACCAATGATGTCGATCACAAAATAAACTCGGGTAATTTAGTTAAAGATTCATCTGACCATTTCCCAAATTTTGTATCAGTTCAAGGGTCTCGTTTTCAAAATGTTCAAAATAAAATAAAGATAGAAAGTAGACAGCTCAAATCCACTAATATTAAATGCTTTAAAAATCACCTTGCACTTGTTAATTGGAATATTGCTATCAAAGAAGACAACCCTGAGACTTCATACCCAAAGTTTATCGAAAAAACAACAAAACTACTAAATATCCTGGGACCCTTGCTTTTTATTTGCTTTATCAATGATCTCCCCAAGGTAGCATCAAAAACCAAAATTGCTCTGTATGCTGACGACACAGCACTAATGAACAGTGCTTCAACAATATCCGAGGTACAACAAGTTATTAACAAAGAATTTGCTGAAGTTGCTACTTGGATGTATAATAATAAGCTTACTGTAAACGCATTAAAAACAAAAGTAATGGTTTTTGGGTCTCAAAGAAAAACCAAAAATGTCACACTAGATGTCAACTTAAACAACGTTCGCCTAGAGCAAGTTTCCACATTCAAATATCTCGGTTTATGGTTCGATTCCCATCTTAAATGGGATACTCATATTAATAAAATTGCATCTAAAATATCCCAGAAAACTTGTGTTCTCCGGCGTATAAGACAGTACATAGATCAAACTACCACCTGTATGTTGTTTAATGCCATTGTCCTGTATTCCCATCTGGTCAAGTGCACCAAGTAAATATACCAACAAAATCCAAATCCTTAAAAATCATGCAGCAAGGCTTTTTTTAGGTTGTAAAGTTCGCGATAAACACGTTCATACATTAAATGACGAGCTTAGTTGGATGACAGTTCAGCAAAGATGCAATTATTTCAAATAAACTCTCATTTACAAATGGCTCCATGACCTTGCTCCAGCTAAACTTACCCAAAGTATCAAAGATCATACTTTACCCCACAGTTACAGTACAAGATCACAAGCGTCAGGTAACATATACATTAAACGCAGCCGGACTGACTGGGGGAGGAACACTTTTAGGGACTCTGGAGCAAGGCTGTGGAACAATCTTCCAACTGATGTAAAAAACTCCATTAATGTGCAATCATTTAAAAATACACTCAAACATCACATTTTGAAATGAAGTTAATTTTCTTAAATTTGTAGGCCTACGATTTTTAGGTGGTCTAATTATATTTAAATTTGTTGTAGTTTTGTACAGGCCCCTTGGGTACTTTACCTTAAGGGTAGGCTGCAGGAACTTTACCTGCGGCCGTCTACTCTTTCCTGCTCTACAGTAGTATGTATTTTTAGTTTATTCAAGTTGAATGTACGTCTTTATATGTATCTCTGAAGTATAATACTTTTATTACTTTTGAACATGTGTATATTATTATTGAGTCTTTTATAACTATTAATCAGACATTTATATAGTTATTCCATTTGTTTTAATTTGTATGTAGTAAATTTTTTAATCTGTTTGTAATGTATTTTTATGTAGGGGGCCCTTATGGAAAGCAGTGCTGGAACACTGATACGGCTACCCTCTTAAAGATGTCAATAAATAAAATAAACTGTCCCCTTAAATCGATTCTTGTCTCCAATCGTAAATTTGCACGTAAACCATGGATCACAATGGGCCTCCTTAAATCAATTAAAATTAAAGATAAACTTTATAAAACATTCATAACCAGACCAACAGATGAAAATACACTTAAATATAATAAATGCAGAAACATCTTAAATAATCTTCTGCGCTCAGCAAAAAAGAACCACGTCTCTATGGAAATTGAATCTACCTACATGGCGATCAATGATTTTTACTGCAAAATAACGAGAGACCTTGACAATCAACAACATAGTCTTGGTATATTCCTGGATCTAAGTAAAGCTTTTGATACCTTAAACCATGAAATTTTACTTCAAAAACTCACTGGTATCAGAGGTCTAGCCAATTCCTGGATAAAGAATTACCTCTCATGTAGAAAACAATATGTCACTTTTAAAAACACCACTTCTGAATATAGTAACATCACATGCGGCGTCCCACAGGGATCAATCCTTGGGCCACTTTTATTTCTCCTTTATATTAATGATCTCTCTCACTCATTACCTTCCTCTCATTTCATAATTTTTACCGATGACACAAACATTATTTTTTCCCATTAAGATCCCGCCCGTTTGGAAGACCTAGTAATAGTGAATTAGATAAAATATCCAACTGGTATAAATTAAAATAAACTCTCCCTTAATATCAATAAAACTAACTTCATGATCTTTAAAAATAAATATAGTAATAAACCGAGTTCTGATTTTAAGTTACAAATTGACAATAAATCTATTGAACAAGTTGTTACAACTAAATTCCTTGGAGTTATTATCGATAGCAATCTCACCTGGAAGGCTCATAAATGTCATATTACCAAAATAGTTTCTAAATATAATGGAATCATTAGAAAAGTGCGACCATTCCTAAATTTAGAGTCTCTCCATACACTTTACAATACACTTGTCCTTTCTTATCTTACTCACTGCACTCTTGTATGGGGAGACAAAAACAACTCAAATTGACATTCTCTGTTTTTGCAACTAAAGAAAATTATTAGAACTTGCACTAAGTCACTTTGGCTGGCACACACAACCCCTCTTTTTATTTCCCTAAAGACTCTGAAAATGCATGATATATATACCTACCAATTAGCTATACACATGTATCATTACCACCATCAACTGCTCCCGCCGGACTTACCAAACAATCAATTCATCACCCAATCTGAAATTCATGACCATAATACCAGGCATGCCAATGACTTCCATGTTAATACAACAACAACGAAATTAGCCCAAAATAATATTAAAACACAGGGTCCTATCAACTGGAATAAACTAGACGCTAACATTAAAAATTCGGTTTCCCTGGCTTCCTTCAAAACAAATCTTAAAAAACACATCCTTACTCAATATTAATACCCTACAATCAACGTTTAGTACGCATAAACCTTTATATTTCAGTTCATGTCCAATGTTTGTCTTGCACCCTAATTTGACGTCAATAAACTACTTTTAATGAAATAAATCACTTGTGGTACATTTAAATAGTGTTCTGTGAAGGCATAATACCAGTTTGATTTATTTTTATATAGACGTATAAAATATCGTCATAAATGTGTTATTGTTTATCTTGTAACCCTATTATGGGTGCCATCTTCCACACGCTCTGCGTTATTGATGGCATCTACATCTCATTATAGACTGTTATTTAGTATAATTTTTAAAGTATATGATCGTAAATTATTATATGAGATGAAAACAAATAAAGATTGATTGATTGATTGATAAGATGTGTGGACTTGGCGTCAAGTACATACAACCTAATCGTGCATCTATGCCATAAACATGCTGAACATGTATTTTGTCTGAAACGACTTTTCTTATTTGTTAAGTGTGTTAGGATATGAAACGTATAAAAGATATTTTTGCTCTTTTTTAGATATGAAAGGAGAGATTTTCAAGGTTTTAATTAGTCAAATTATGCCTGAAAAAATAATGTGTTTGAGGTTGAACTGGTGGCTGAGTGGGTCATCCGTGGTTAAACGCCCTCGTATGACTGCAGACATAGACCAAAAATACTTGGCATATTATATTCTTGTATAATTGTATCAAATATTTGTCATCTTAATCAAGTTTTTTTTTATCTATGTTGTAATTTTCTTAGTATTGTTTGCATTATATGTATTGGTATACAATTTCACATAAGTTACTAAGTGAAGACAGTGATATTAAAAATAACTGAAGACGAGAACGCAAAAAGTAATTAAGTCAATTTTCACAGTTTTGAGTTACAGCCGTTTGAAACTTTTAAAATATTGTAAGAGATATAGAAAAGAGATATGTAATTTCAATTTTCCATGATATTGAGCACCATCCCCCCCCCCCCCAATGATTGTTAGAAATGTGACTGGGATGATATGTTAAGAAAGAATATGATTTTGGTTATTCATTATAAAATCAAGCGATTCATCGTCTTTACATTTATGGTTTTTAGGAATGCAACAAGGCGAATCTATCATTTTCGGATATATTGATGCTGACAGAGCCCAAGAAGATTATACATCAGATGCAACATTAAATTACAAGTCATACATCACAAACCATCTGGCAGAAGTAATGCCCACTGAAAGGATCCTTGCAAGAAGGTACTGTATAATAATCTGAAGCTGAAAAAAGGCTTCTGCTAATATGTAAATCTCTGCCCAGTGAGTATGTTGGAGTGAAAAGGCTTGACGATATATATATGGTCATGCGTATGAAATAGTTATTACACGGAATATTTTTAAATATTCTTAAAAGAGGAAACTTATATTCCAAGTACTTTCTTGTGACGAAGCACAGTTATTACTGCTATTATGGCCTGTTTCCAACCACTAGGTTAGATGTCAGCTATCGCATTTTGTGATCTCTACGAATCTAATTGGTCTATTTGTGATTATTATAGTCTAATGGCTCTAACGCGCCATAAAAAAGTCTTACTAAATGTTCTTGATATGTAAAACGCTTGATGCTCTCTTCCATATATATGATTTCCAACAAATTTTGAACTATTTTTTCTGCAGGATTCAAAAGGTGTATGACACATCATTTTTCCTTGCCTCTGTCGGTCAAATGTCACTCTATGGACCACTGGATGTCAATATAACATTTCCTTACTGGAGCAATTGGACTGAACAAGTTCCATTACTTATGTACTGGAACAAAGGTAGGACCATGGGGTTATTAATATGAACATGATAGCTAATCCTATAAATTACCAACTTTCCAAAACGTCTGTATACGAAATAATAGCAAAACTGTGCTGCAGTGGCTAATTTAGTAATGGTGGCGATATTGAATCCCGGCATTGAGAATTTTTAGTTTAAATCCGGTGAACGGCTTGTATTGTGTCCTTTATTAAGATACTTACCCTCATATGCTTCTCTCGACCCCAAACAGGTCATTCCCTGTACCTTACTTATTCTTGCACAATTACTTGCTAAAAAATGTCAGAAAACTATGCAAAGCGAATATAGAAGGTAAAGAAAAAATAAAATAGAGAAGATCAGGTATATCTTAGTGTAAATTATTAATATGCTCATAAATATGCTTGCTTTTTATCTATTTTCAGACACGTCTCAGTGGATCGATGCGTCGATGACATGTTTAGATACTGGAACTTCCTATGAGGAGGAATTGTCCAAAATGATCCTTTCGGTTTGTATCTTATTTCTTGCCAAATATATTTACATATTTAATTATTTGAATTCATTTTTTATTATTAGTGATGGAAGTTAATGAATGTACTGGACCTTATAGACACGTAATTTTATTGAGTTAACTTTTTTCATTTAATTATTCTTCTTCTTTACCGAATACCAGCTGCATTTAAAACTAAATCGGCACAAGATTTCTGTACTTACATGTTTACGGTTAAGGTTTTTTGTTTTTTGTTTTTAGGTTTGCACAACAACCGACCCTCCATCGAAGGAAAAGTATTTACAGCGATCTGTTCGAACAGTAGAAGAGGAACTTTATTTCTGCCATGAAACTCAGTTTGCTGTGGTCAGTTTATCAACGGCCATCGTAAATGAGAGTCCTTATTTTATAAATCTCGATGCATTGATTGTAATTGACGAGGATAGTGGTGAGTGACTTTGATTTCATACCGGACTAAGATTTTAATTCTAAAGTGATAAAATATTCAAACATATGAAATATTGAATATAATTTCAAATATATATCCGTATCCAAAAGTCCAAAATTCTCTGAGAGTGAATCACAACATGAATAATATTGCCGTATGGATTTGTGTATCAGACCATAATATTATTGTGTGTTTGTTTTCTGTTTTCTTTTTTTTTTCAAAATTTCCCTTTATAGCTTATTGAACATATTGGAATAGGTAGAAAATGAGCAGGATTGGTCTTTAGATATAATATTGAAATATATGCAACTATAAAACGCTGTCAATGGGTGAGTCAGTCAAGTTAAGTGCCACTATACGAAAGAGCAGGACTCTGTGTAAAGAAGTAAAATAAAATGTGTAATTCAGATTCTTTTCTTAATACAGGGTGTACAAATTAACAATTGTATACGTGGCACATAACACCGTCTGACAAGCTCAAGGGTTAGATACTTGTAGAGTCTCCTATAGCTCACTTTATATTATGATTACGTCATGATTCAATTTTAGGACCAAGTGTACTTTAGGTCCCATCCAGAATATTAGGGTTAGGGTTTAGGGTTAGTGTTAGGGTTAGGGTTAGTTTAAGGTTAGGGTTAGGGTTAGGGTGTAGGGTTAGGATTAGGGTTAGGGTTAGTTTTAGGGTTAGGGTTAGGGTTTAGGGTTAGGGTTAGGGTTAGGGTATAGTTTTTGATGGGACCTAAAGTATACCTTTTCCCAATTTTATATTAAAACAGACATCTTACAATATCAACTCGAAGGAGGTGATCCGGAGAATGATGAACTCATCTTTTTGTTGGATACCAGTGAGGAACCTCCTACGCTTGGGACTGCAAATATTTCAACGTCAGGGCTTCTTACTTATAAGCCATGTGTTAACTGCAATGGCTTTGACGTCGTTCATCTGGCATGTAAGAATTCTAAACTGAGTACATACTAAGTAATATTATAGATGTAAATGTAGAAGAAGACGTAATCTTAAATTTGAATTATGAATGCATCAAAGAAATCTGAGATAGAGAATCTGCAATTTGAATTTAAATTATGACAGGCAGGATGGCTGGTCTCGTTTCGTGAGTCCGGGGCCAGCCTGCCCTCGGGCAAAATAAAGGCTTTATACACGGTCACAAACATGCATGAACCCCTAATTTACGTATTGCACTTATGTCGGAGCACTGTTAACGTGCGATGGGAACTTTGAGTACTGCAAGGCCTGGTTCTTGTGAACATGTGATACAGCCAAGCAAAACATTGGCCCGGGACATTGGCATGTTTTGTTTCAGGTGCTGCTGAATATTTATTGAAGACAGTTAAATTGAAAACATTTATAATATAATTTAATTCTCTACATCAACGTTTTAAAGTTTGCGTACCTAACATATTGTGAGTTTAAGTACTCGTCGCTATTTGTTGTTCTTGTTTGTTTGTTTTTTCCAGTGAAGGAAGTTCAATTTCATGAAGATCTGCCACCTTTGATTGTTAAGGGAAAAATGACGATACAAATACAACCTGTCAATGATTACCCGGTTGTGTTCGTGGCGAGTAACAGAACAATTGGAAGCCAATTGACTCGGTCAGCAGTGGTACGTATCTGCTGCAGGTATCCTAAAGGTCTGTTCATAGTACGCCGCAACTTTATGCAGTGCGGCAAATTTTACCGATATATCGATCATTATTTGCTGCACGTTGCCGCACGTTGACGCATTTCAAGTTAAAACATATTTAACTTTATTGCGACGCCGCACTGCAGTTTCTTGCAGTAAACTGTGCAGTGCCGTAAAACAACGCACTGCACTGTAGTGCGGCGTACTATGAACGGACCTTAAGAGTATCATTGAATGCAAAATATAACGAGGTCAATCAAATTGATACGTTTCTTATAAGACGATTTTTCACTTTGGTAAAGCAACTTTTAACTTGTTTCTAAAGTTTCGACTTAGTGTGATATAACTGTTCAATAGTTCTTTTGTGGATTTCGATAGCTTACGATTATCAAAACATTTGTTTTTTATCATTGGGCAGTTTACTAGAAATTTGAACTTACCAAGTGTACATGTGGTCAGTTCATTATTCGAATTGACAACTTGTTCGGTTTAATGTTGATTAGATAATACACATATGCGTTATAGTTATTCACTGGCTATGCATGTTACTCTTAAATTCTGTACTTAAAATATATGATATAAAAAGAACTTCATCAGGGATTAATCTCTATATGAATTACGGACTTGTAATCTATTTCATATAGTTTGTATTGATTTAAAATACTCCAGTTTTAATTTAATGTATATGTCCTTCAGAATTAAGAAATGTAGACAGAATATATTATATATTATGTATGTTTCTCACGACTTTTAACATAGATGATGTAAGAAGAACGGAATATTATAAATTAAGTTCTTTTTTAGATTTGTACTCAAGAAGAGCTTTGTTATAAGAAACAGTGTAAGTAATTTTAATAGACTTTAGTTTCAAAGCAATTTTACCAAATAATGAGGTTTACACGCAAAACTACTTATTTGTGATGGCTCACCCCAAAAGAGGGACTTTGAAGATGATATAAATTTTGATTTTTTTCATTTCATCTGTTGCAGCATTTTCTAAGCTTTTAAATAACATCTTACTAATTTGATCAAGGCGATCAATTTTACAACAGAAAATCTCTTTGAAATTCGTATTATTTTCTTAATTTTTTGCTACCTATTTTCACCTGTATCTTAAAAGGTGTTCTGTCGCAAAGTCAGTACAAAAAGTCTTCCTTTTCTGTGTGAGGCTTGACATTTTACCTTCTCATTTGTTTTTCGATCTGTAATTCAGTTTGAGGTGGAGGAACACAGAATACCCGATGTCACTTCACTAGAAGCTGTGCTAGGAGCATTTGATGTGGACACCGCGGACGTTCTTACTATTCGAACGACTACACCTACTCATGGACGATTGATACTTGGAATACAAAATAGAAGTGTACCAGTAATAGCAGATCAGTGTAATGATTGCACAAATGCAAATATATCAGAAGGAGAATGGCAAACAGCATGCGAATTTGTGATTCCTCGTGATGAGGTATATAATTATTTCATAAAATCATCGTTTCTATATTTTCTAAATATTTCATAAATTGTAATATTAAACTATTTATTTTTAAATAAGAATTGAATAACTTAAAATTACGCTCGATTTAATGTCAAAAATTTGATGTAACATAAATGGTTGCCAACTTATGTAAATAGATTATTTTGTTGATTATTTCGTTTTGGCTATTTAATTATTGCTCCCTTATGTCAATCAAAATGCAGCATAATTAGTAGATATATGAGGCATACTTTCAAAGGTGATGCTAGTGTTTTTTCGATCATTTTCCTCTGAAAGATCAATTTATGACCACCACATGGGCTCATGTTTCGACACATGGACTAAAGTTTACTAGATGCCATTCATTTTTTCTTAAATTCATCATCTTTATCTGACATTGCGCTCCTGTTGAGAGACTATAGTAGTTGTTATTATTAGTAGTTTCAATGTGAACAGTTTGAGAACAGTCGTCAATTGGTCCATGTAAAGGTTAACACTTCAGTCGAATTACATACTTTAATGTTTGATAAGATAGTTTGGATCGTGTTGTGACTCATTGCAAGTCTTAAGTATAGACGTACTACAATGCATTTATCTTTCATTTTATAACAATGTTGTAAAATATCTCTTTATCGTAGGATTCTTTGAGTTGGGTTTTGATGAAATTCACTTATATACCTCATATTCAATTCATTGGTGAAGATTCATTCAAATGTTTTGCCAAGGATAAAGAAGGAGTTAATTCCCAACTTTTGACGGTGAACATAAATGTGTATGACCCTTGTGTCAGAGGAGGCTTCATTTGCAAAGGTATGACATACAAATTAGCATTTTTACTATGCTTTTAATGATGCTGACTCAAGCATATCAGTTTTCAGATTCAGATTTATCTTCATATCTTTAAAAAAAATCATGATATTGTGAACATAATCAGAAAACCACAATGTCTTCAAGTGATTATACCAATCCAAAAACGTTACACAAAACAGCAGTCTGCACAAAAAAAACATAAAATAGCAAGACAGTGTTAAAATACAATAATATTCTAGTCTTAAAGGTTAAAAAAATATCAACTAATAAAATTATCAGTTTGGGGGTTGTATTATACAAATACAACATGGTATAGAGGGAAGTATTGAAAATTACTGATCCCGAGGTGTTGGATTCGTGTGACTATTTCCCGACGCGAAGCGGAGGGAAGTGGTCACACGGATCCAACACCGAGGGATCAGGAATTGTCAATACTGCCCGAAATAATCCATGTTGTATTTGTTTTACTATACCTCATAAATATTTCACTAAGTAAGATGTAAACACAA
>JXSR01S074626.1:6348-17432 GCA_000969725.1 Ophiothrix spiculata | reverse complement strand
ATGTGCCCTTGCAAAATTGTCTAAAATACCTAAAATGCAAACAATTTTATTGCTATTTAGTCAATTTAGCCATGATATTTGCATAAATAGTGGTCATTATAGATAGGAATTAGTATGTGATTGTTAATTATAACTTCTACGAACAGCTGGAGTTTGACTTATCCATAATGTACTTTTAAGATCATTCAGTTTTCTTAAAATATCAATTTTTAACATCGTGTGATTTCCAAAAATATATTTTCGAAATAATGAATGAAAAATTGTACGATGCAACAGTTATGAATGAACCTTGACCATCATGCTTACTGTTTTTAAACACTGAAATTACGTGAGCATTGAGTCAAATATCATTTGTAATTGTATTGTGGTTATGTGGTAGTCGGGAATTATGATATATTTTTATGATTAAATATTACATAAGTAAATACAATAATAAGTGCTGTTGATACATTTAATCAGGGGCGTCGGAGTGTGTAGACGGTGTGGACTTTGGTCGTACCGCTTTTCAGAAGAAAAAAAAAACATTTAATTTAATTTGTTTTATTATAATCCTAGCATAAATCACCACAACATAGCACTTTAGAAATTCGTTTTTATATAGTAACTGTTGTCTTTTGATGCTTTGTTTCCTTATTTTTAACAACTTAGAGGCCACAGGCCGTATGCCTCTTTTATTTCCCTTCCGACGCCCCTACATGATTTAATAACTTCTCAAGGTAAACGTATTTAAAGAAAACAGTCAAATGGAAAGGGATAATACCTAGTCTTACTCTTTTTATTATTACATTTGCATCTTATAAATATTTAACCACAACACATTTTGAGCATTACAAAAAACTAAAAGAATAATGCACTGTATATTTTGTATCATAAAGTTTGAGATAATAATAAAAAAGCAATAAAACAATCATCGATCCATTGTAGGATTTTGGGGTGGTTAATATGTCGTGTCCCAAAGACAAAAGAGATCATCACAAACAGCAAATGCTGTCTCCGAAGTCCCTTTTAAAAGCTGCACCAAACCAAATTTGGACGAAATTGCTTGGTTGCTCAAAACCACACTTAGCACAAAGTAACATGGTTTGAAAGCAGTTAGTGTATATTGTATAAATATATATCAGTGTCATTTACTCCTACTCGTACAAGATGAAAAAAAGATGATTCATTGTATACATGCACCTAAGGGGTAATTCCACCTTAAGGATTAAAATGGCGGTTCAATGAACTTCACACGATTTCCAGAAGTCAAGTTATGGCCCGTCAAAGGTTATCAGGGAGTAAAACGTATAAATAAGATTAACGCGTTCAAAGATCTGTTAGCCCTATATTTTATGTTGATTGTCATAAGAATATGCAGATTTATTTCACATTTCCTATTATTTTCGTGAAATGAAACTTTCCTGGTATTTTGTAGTATAAGCGCAAGGATTGTGAATCTGTCAAAAATCAATTTCGGCAAATTACGACCTTGATATGTTTTTTTTACCTGTAGCGCAAAATGAAGTTTCTGACATTTACTGCTCATACGGGCTGGACAGCCACAAATGGTGTCCTTTGGTCAACCGGTGGATTTGGAAAATTTTACCTTTGATCCCCTCGTGATTCTTTTAATGCCTTCGGATGGAATTCAAAATACTTTGTTCCTATGCCATGATGTCAGTCCTTAATGTTCCCAACCGTAAGTTTACAATTGCACTATGACCTCATAACTCTCTTTGTCCTAATAACCTCAAAGTTCCTATAGTACATCTCAATGAATTTTCAGATCAATTGAAGCAATTTGAAAATTTGTACTTTGAATTTATATTTTCATGTTGCTTAGCATGCTTAGGGTCTCAAAGTATATCTTTGTAAATGTTCTTACCAGATGGGTTTTTTTTTTTTGGTTTTTTTTGAAAATTTGACCTTTTCCTATTATATAGTAAACCTGACCTTTGGATCATGTTACCTTAATTTATTAAGTGTATTTATGCCAATCTATCTCAAAACAAATTGAATAATTCTACCTTCTTTAACTTGTCAAAAGTAGTCATTTCAATTCAGAAGCCGCTATTTTAGCCCTGGGCCCATGACCTTTGAAGCCTGGAACAAAGATAATATTAGTATTACTTTGTTAATCATAGTACGAAATCTGGCCCTTGGGACTTACGCAATTTTGGTGTAAATGTTGATTTTATAAAAAGCCAATTGGGCCAATGGGGACAGAATATTCAGGGAGTTTCTTAAATAGCTGGTTACCTGTGTACCAAATTTTGTATATGACTTCTGTAGCGTTAGTGCTGGAGATGATTTTATACCTAGCAACTTTGGCCCATGAGCTTCAACCCTTGTCCATGTAAGCTAGTTTCTACTACGTCGTCACCTAAGGAGGGAGGTTGCCATCCCCCTGTGAAAATTAAATTGACGCGCCAAAAGTGCGGTTGTTTTATACCATAGTATAGGATAGGGTCTCCTTTTTCCATTGATACTAAAATCATGAAAATCGGAAAATCGGCCAAAGTGTTACGTAATTATGACGTCATAAAGTATTTCAGGTCGGAAAATTGACAAAACTTCAAAAAATCGCTATAAAAGTTCAAAATATCTGATTTTCATCAGGCTTTTGCTAATGAATAAAATAAATGGTAGTTCTAACATGTTCTGTAACTGTAAGCTTCTTAGCATTATACACTCTTAAAGAGAAAGGATCAAATTGATCCCATAAAGTATCAAATATGAGCTTATCCTTTTTGGGATCAAATTTGATCCTTTTCGGATCAAATACACTCCTTTTTGATCCAAAAAGGATCAAATTTGATCCCAAAAAGGATCAAATTTGATCCCAAAAAGGATAAGCTCATATTTGATACTTTATGGGATCAAATTTGATCCTTTCGTTATAAGAGTGTACATATTTTTCAAAATGGCGACTTTTATATGAGGGGGTGGTTGCCACCCCCACAGACTTTGATTGCTTACTCTTATCAAAATGACCGCAAAGGATGTAAAAACAATTACTTAGATGCCTGGAATCACTTTGTTTTTTAGCGTTTGGGGGCAATCGACGACAATCCGTTAGGGAGCAACCACCACCCCATCCCCTTCTTAAGTGGGTGAGGTTTAACCTGAGGCCAACACAACCATAAGGTACTTTTTAAAGTTATAGATCATCTGTGTTCCTATTTTGGTCCATGTGGTTTCCATAATGTTGGTGCTAGAGATGATTTTATCAAAGCTTTAAACATTTTGCTCCTTGGTGTCTATGACCGCCGGTCCTTTTCTATCCAGCCATATAAGGGATTACTGTGTGAACGCTCTGGTTGACGGTTCCGTTTAGAATCTTAAAACATCACTGATGACACAGCTCTGTCTATCGCTATGAGGTCCACTATGTGAACGCACCCCGAGGCTTCGTTTTCAAGTTACATGCCCGCAAACCCCACCGACAGCACGACCATGTCAGCCATTTGACAGTCAGGAAGACGGTCAACCATTTCTTGTTGATCAAATGGCTCAATTCGCATGTATAACTTTTATTTCGAAAAATACTAAAGACGTTGTGTTTGAATTTAGTACTAATTCAAATTGCAGGTATAAAATAGTTCTTAAGAAAAGTTATCATTGTGACAAAAATTTCAATTAGAGAGATGTAAGATAAATTCTGGTCACAGCAATATGAACGTCTGCTTCAAGTTCTCCTTGATTACGTACAACCAGGGATTCTTGATATTTATGGGATAGGAATTTCCTATACCTTGCCAACGGAAAAAATGAAGCTTCAGCGCAAATTTGTAATTCGACGTCACAAGGTTAATTAGGTATTTAACCAATCACGTACAAGCTCATTAGTATGCCCGATTTTAGCTGATTTTGTCAACAAAATTTTCCGGAAATTCTCTTGAATTTCAGGGCAATAAAAGTGAAAAATAAATAGAACCAGACCCATACAGCATTAGATACACTAATTCTGAACAACTTTTTGCTGATGGTGTTATAAGCTCACCGACACAAAGAGTGAAATTTCAATTTGAAATCGGCTGATCTGCGCTTATTAAGCTTAAGATTTCAAGTCACACCACGGATGCGCAATGTTCTGCGCATTGTTCTGCGCATGGTTGCTCATTTGATTGACAGACCCCGTCTATGTTACCTTAATGACTACCAAATATGGTCAAAAAAGGGCTTCAGCTAAAACACGAGAGAGACAGGGCCCTGGTACAACTCATCTGCGTATAATATTCCACCTGATTTTTCAAGATTGTAAGTTTCCTGCCAATTTGCAATCATAAAAATTCTCATCAGATCGCATATCAATCATATAAAAATATCGGCAATTCAGGACCTTATTATTAGCCCCCTTGGTCAAAACGTTTTGATCAACATGGTCAATAGAGAACTGGGCCCATATTCATGAAACACTGCTAACTCTAGTTGGCTGCTTACCTATTGTATTCCTGTCAAAATTTGACAGGTAGACAAAGAGTTAGCAGCCATAGGATGAAATGGTACGAAGCCGCGGTGTGATGGGAGGGCGGAAGTTAAACATAACAGCGGGATGTCAAAGTTGCGGTATGATTAAAGAGTGATACAAGATACTTGTACGCTAAGGCCAGTGGTACATGGCTCCATGTATCACTCCAGACAGACCCATGTACCACTCCAGACAGACTGTCTATAATTTGACAAGACAATAATATAAACAGACCATTGCATGTAACACTTGCTACATTTGTGGTTTATTCTTCAAAGAACTCCCATGTAGGTATGTAGTAATAAATAAGTGGTGTCAGTGGAACTTAAGAGGTCAGAACAAAGGTTTTGATTAATTGAGTACTGTCATATTAACCCTTTCCAAGTTGAATTGTTGTAATCTTGTATTTTGGACATGTTTCATTACTACCTATTCACATGTGTTCCTGTACAAAATTTCTCAGGGGAGCAATGCATGATGGGATACACAAAATATCCTTTTTTGCTGTCCATTCATGGTACTTGGTGTTTATAGAACAAAGAATGCATTGCCAATTTTGCAATCATGTGGCTTTGCTAGAACATGTTTCAACTGAACACAAATTGTACAATGATACAAACAAAATACAGTAATACATTTCTTTAGTGTGCATGTGGCTACTTATGCCTTTTTCATACATTTATCTCTATCATGTCTCTTGTAATCAGTCTTTAATTGTTCCTTTTTAATCAGTCCTTTAATTATTGTCTTCACTGACTCTTAAATTTATTATTTTCCCCCCTCTTGTTATCTCTTCAATAATTAGCTAAAAAGCCCTTACAAAAGGTAATGGGTATCTGGCGATGGGTATTTGATTATCAGATGCTTTTATATTTCCATCTCATCAAAGACTAGTTTGTTTATTTCAAAACAGAAAGTGCAAACCACAAAAGTTTTTAAAAGTAGGTCATAACAGTTAAAATCATGATAAATAACTCTGACAGTGAGGAACTACATTTTTGACACAATACTAGGCCAACATAATGTGGTCAAAACCACATGTGATTTATAGCACCTTTTAACATTACACATGGGGCTAAATTGTCTGAAGTTGTACACGAGATGTCTCCAGTGGTACATGGGTTTTGGAATGCAACACATCCATTCAATTATAGCTGATAAGCTAGACTCAGGAGCGTAC
Organism: Ophiothrix spiculata; assembly: GCA_000969725.1. Classification (NCBI taxonomy): domain Eukaryota; kingdom Metazoa; phylum Echinodermata; class Ophiuroidea; order Amphilepidida; family Ophiotrichidae; genus Ophiothrix; species Ophiothrix spiculata. Next base: position 11,802 of record JXSR01S074626.1, on the reverse strand, counting down.
AAGTTAGACTTGTGAGGTGAAAGTGGCCGGTGATGAATGGGTGGAAGCTGGACAAAGCAGCGGATGTACTCTCGTTTTATGAAGTTTGCGAGTTGAATTTGTTTTCGTGTCGGCATTTCGAGACAAGCTCAAGTCTGTGGTTCAGAAGATTTCTTTTGTCGATGTTTATGACGTATATATCTCTCGGAACTTGTCTTGCTGCTCGGAACGTATGTGCGTGCCTTGGTACCTTGAGAGTTCGGTGCTGTGCTGTAGTTTCTCCTTCTTAAACGATTGTTCGTGATTGTTATACCTTGTTTTGAGTGGTACGGTAGGTCCGTTAGGCCGAGTTTAGATTTGTCCTCGTTGGCTACTTTGACTTCTGCACTGTAAGTAATACTCGAAATTGGGCACTAACCTTGTAGGGGGGGGGGTGGAGGTACTTGTTGCGACAGTTGCACTGCTTACCTTCATTACCTTGGTTTGACCGATTCCTTCCTGGACGGGGTCTTCTTGTTGTGGGGCATGAGACATACAACTATAACTTACATTGGATGCTATAATTGGCTATATGTTTGTTTATTTATTTCATTATCTATTTATTTTTAGACTACAGAAAAAGGCATTATTTAATTGTAATCAGTTTTCAAATGTTAAGTATGACTTACTCATAGATCATATTAGTAAGCTTATTTTCAAATTAAATTTATTCATGTATCATTTTATACCTAAATCTATTTTACCACTGCCCACAAAAGATACTGATACTAGTCATTTCAAACTATAGCTGTCGAGTTCATACATCATGACCACAGGTTTCATCTGACATTAGTCATTACTTTACATTGTCTTATTCCTTAAGTTCAACTTCTCTGTCCCGTCGTATCATCTCGTCACCTGTAGCATTTGATCTGTGGTGTTAAACCAAATGGGTGAATTCATTATTATATTATTTACCATTGCGCATTCACGATTGATTCACAAATTTCCCCTTGTTTTTGATCCATTTTTAGTCAAAGTTTTCATTTAAGAAAGGTTAGTGAAATTAGCAGGTTTGGCATAGTTTTTTCGCGCAATACGCGCGCATTGCAAAAAATTCTAAAAAGCTAAATTTTTCCTCTGACCATTTTGGCTTTAAAAAAATGCCCCATATTTCCTTTTCCCCCAGTTTGATCCCACTTTGAAAATCCTGACGCCGCCACTTAACCCTGATTCTTCGAAGCCACATTTTTGTACATCATTTTCTATAAAAATCCGGAGAAGGTCAAGAGAAACGATTTGACTCTGAAGTTGCTGGGTCAATTTAAAATTAAAAGCAAAATATGACAATTCAACAACCATTCTTGAAGGTGTGTTTACACTGTGACGTAGGGTAACGATGGAGGGTAACGAACTTGCAACTTAAAACGACTGATAGTAACGATAGTGTGGGTGAACCATAGTGTGCGTAGCGGTCACAGTGTAAACGCACCTTTTAAAACAGGCTTACACTGTAACGACTTGTGGTGACCAACGAAATCTGTACGGGTACACTTCCCTAGTCCGACAATGCGCTAGTCCGACACTGCGCTGGTCCGAAAATGAAATACACGGCGCTAGACCGACAATGCGCTAGTCCTGAGACTGCGTTAGTCCGAAAATGAAATACACGGCGCTAGTACGACATTTATGTCGGACTAGCGTATTGGTTTTCAGATTCGGACTAGCACAGTGGATTTCTGTTTGAAATATACACAATACATTTTTGTCGGACTAGCGCAGTGGTTTTCAGATGCGGACTAGCGCAGTGCTGTGTATTTTTATTTAAAAATTCGGATTAGCGCAGTGTCGGACTAGCGCAGTGGTTTTCATTTTCGGAATGACGCATTGTATTTTCGGACTAGCGCAGTGGTTTTCATTTTCGGACTATAGCGCACCTCTAAGGTATAGAAAAATTGTGTGGTCGGACTAGCGCAGTGTCGGACTAGCGGGTGCACCCCATCTGTACGATTCAGCTCCGTAACCCGTCGTTAGCCTTCGATCCATTACGTCAGCCAAGGTCGCTACCGACCGTCACCAGCAAATCTTGATTTCACTTTAGAGTTCGCTTAATTCCGTCGACGAGAAGTCATTACAGTGCGAGGCTTTGAGGCAGGTCTTTGTGTCATAAGCAGTCCAAACAAACTTTTGAAGTTGAGAATATACTAGTATGCATAAAAAACGAAAAATGATCTCTCCGCCCAAATTCTGTTCATTCAAATCTTTTCATCTAAATTTCTCGAGTGAAGGTGCTATTATCATCCAGAGATCAATGCATACACAATTGGTTTTCTAGACACGAATACATTGTACAACGAATCTGCGCATATAATTACCTGACACATGAAAGAAGTAATACTTGGTCAATTTCCTTCACTCGTTCATTTGGCGAAAAGTATCTTACTATTTCACTTGCTGGTACAGCTATAAATGTTGTCAATAAAAATGTGAAGAACCCATACCAATAGAATGAAATCTGCAGATCAAAAATATCGAAGCTATAAGCCTTGCATTGACGAAATATATATTTTAATATGGTTTTTTAACACACTGTTACACGAAATGACTTTGAACCCAAGACTTCGAAACTTTTTGTTGTTGTTTGTTTTTTTGTTTTTTAGTTTGTTGTTTGTTTATTTGTTTGTATGTTTGTTTTGTAAAATGGGCATAAAGGTCTGGAATTTTGCTTTCAAAGATCTCTTGACCATTTAGGTTTTCAAAGTCGTCCCAGGCTGGCAATGCGTGACTTTGAACACCACCTTACTACTCTGTAACTATTCGATTTGTGACTGCTTTTACGAGGGCCATTCTAAAAATTCTATCTGTTGTATCATTGTTCTTACTTTCTGTTAAATGTAGCTAAAAATGTGCAATTAATTATAGCCAAAAATGTCACATACACATAGTGGAAAAAGTCGTATCAATACCTTTTTAGAAATAGGGGAGGGTGGGGCAAGTTGGCCCTCGGGGCAGGTTGACCCACCTTGTGTTTCTGCTTACGTGACCTTGGGAGAAATATTTTACTAGTGATTTTTGGTTATCATAAAGCATATCATTTAGTATAAAATTTTTAAGACCGAACTCAGCTTTTTGTGTGAGTTATCAATAAAACGGGTTTTTGAGTTAGATAGTAATCTTTTTGAGCAAAAGTAATTTTGTGCTAGTGTCAGAGTATAACTTCGCTGGTTCAAGTTATTATTATTGATTACGAGGTATGGTACATGTCTAACATATCAAGAAATTAAATCCTCTTTATTTTTCATTTTGTTTTCAAATTTGTTCTGTAATTTATAAAAGCTTTTGGTATACAGATGGCTGTTCATACATTATCTGCACATACAATTTCAGGACCAATATCATTAGATATTAACCCTTTCCGGTGTACCGAACCTTACTGTGGTTTGTCAGGTCACCTACAGAAATCTAAAAGAGGTATTGATACGATTTGTAAACTATACACAGGTGACATTCTTAGCTATATTTTGACAAAAGTTATGAAATAACAGGTAAAACTTTTTGAATGACCCTCGTAACACTTTAGTACTTGTGGAGGGGTTTACGTCTGAGGGTACACTCTACGACAAGGTGTGGAGACCAATTTCCGGTATCTTTCATAATTTAGAGGTTTATGGGTAACACAGATAGTTAATAGACAGAAACCTGTACCTCAACTTCACAAGCTACAGAAATGCGTATTACGAGGATAATATAATTAGAAAATCTTCACTAGTGTTGCTAGAAAGTGCAACTATAATGTCTGAACCATATTCGATTAGAACATCTTACTGTTACTGAAAAAAAAAGTCAACAAGGAAATCTCTGTTCAAATTGATTACATTAAAGCACAAAATGTGATTTTTAACCATGTATGCAAATTATGGTGAATTTGATAACACCTGTTTACGGCTGAACAGCAGCAGAAGATTTCTTGGTTTTGCCTGATGACACTGTTGCATGCAGTGGAACTTTAATTTTGATTAAAACCATGCGGTCCTATTCTGCGAATGTTAGGATATCTTGACTGACAGAATGTTAGCATTCTATCGCATATAAATAGATATAGAATTTCACTCCACATACCTGAAACAAAAAAGGCGGTTCCCGTTGGTAATAACGATAACTAAAGCTACTAATGCACAAAGTCATACCGAGCAAAGATCCAATATAACACTGTTGCATGCAGTGGAACTTTAATTTCCGGTATCTTTCATAATTTAGAGGTTTATGGGTAACATGGATAGTTGATAGACAGAATCCTGTACCTAAACTTCACAAGCTACAGAAATGCATATTACGAGGATAATATAATTAGAAGATCTTCACTGGTGTTGCTAGAAAGTGCAACTAAATGTCTTAACCATAAATTCGATTAGAACATCTTACTGTTACTGAAAAAAGTCAACAAGGAAATCTCTGTTCAAATTGATTACATTAAAGCACAAAATGTGATTTTTAACCATGTATGCAAATTATGGTGAATTTGATACGGCTGAACAGCGGCAGAAGATTCATTGGTTTTTGCCTCATATAACACTGTTGCATGTAGTGGAACTTTAATTTTGATTAAAACCATGCGGTCCTATTCTGCGAATGTTAGGATATCTTGACTGACAGAATGTTAGCATTCTATCGCATATAAATAGATATAGAATTTCACTCCACATACCTGAAACAAAAAAGGCGGTTCCCGTTGGTAATAACGATAACTAAAGCTACCAATGCACAAAGTCATACCGAGCAAAGATCCAAGTATAACTCCAGAAAGCATGCCCCTGCAATGCAAATCATAAAACGAAAGATGGTGATTACCTGCACTCAGTTAGGGCCAAAACACAGTCGGCCTTCAAACAAAATGTTCGCTACCAAACATTTGGACGTGACGTCAAAATGACGATTGACTCCAAATAAAATAACCTCAACAAGTTGAGACCAAATACAATTTCGCGCACACACTTCAAAATGAAATGACGCCCATGCTGATTGTTGTATGATTCAGTTCTTTAGACTCCCTTTGGGGAAAAATAATAATTTAGATCCAAGTGCAAGAATTTATAAAGAAATGTATATAAAAACAAATACAGCCCAGGAGGCTATTTTTAGCCAAATTTCAGTTCAGTATACCCCAAAAACTCAGTTTATTTATCACAAATCAATTCACTTCACCCACAATCCGGCGATTGGCGTCGGACATACCTACCACGTTCAAATAAGCTAGTGCCCCCGGTCGTGTTGCTCTCAACCCTCGATACTTATATTCATTTAATAGAGGAATGTGGATTAACACATACCTTGCATTAGTTCTTTTCCATATCATTCCAAGTAGGAAGGCACTTATAAGAGGACCTCCAAGTGCTCCAAACACAGAAAACACCACCTTCAGTATAGTTCCCAATACGCTGGCAAGAAAGGCCATTCCAATGCAAACGATACCGAAAGTCACAGCTACCGATAGGTTTA
>JXSR01S074625.1:10592-29949 GCA_000969725.1 Ophiothrix spiculata | reverse complement strand
AAAAGCTACATAAATATGTTTTCGTCTATACCTGTTCGGTCTACAGATGGGTGTTAAATCGGATAATCACCTCGTATTCACACCATTCTTGGGGGAAATTTTTTCGGGCTTCGCCCTCAGCAATTCTTCCCCAAGAATGATGTAAATACTCGGTATTATCCTTATCCCCACGTTTTCGCACATTGCCCACAAATTAGCTGACCATGCGAGGCATTTTATATTACAATATGTTAAGAGTTCGGAATGTCTGAAAGGGTATTAGACAAAATTAATGTAATTACGAAACTTTTTCCATACATTTCTAGATGTTGCATTATTTAACATCTTTAGATTGAGATATTCTAATTATCCGATATTGAGTCCTATATAGAAAATGAAAACAACTGCTTCCTAGAGTTGATAATTCAAAATTGAATTTTCCAGTACAATGTATATCCAAAATCAAAATTCATATTTTCATGATGCTTCAGGCAAATACTTCAGCAAAAAATGTCTGAGATTGACCAATAGTAATATTTAAATTTACAGCTACTTTAAGTATATCTCCAAAACAGAAAATAATATATACAATACGCTTATTCCAGTGAAAATCGAACTTTTTTGAATTCAAGCAAAAAATCAGCTTCTTTATTCGACCACATAAGCAGTTTTTTCAGTCATACGTTTTTACTTGGTTCTTGAAAAGTATTTTCTAATCAGACATTTTAAAGTTTTTCTATCCGTGCATGAATGAGCATAAGTTTTAATTCAAAAATGTCACAAACGTTACTTAAATGTCACAAACGTTACCAAACAAAACATTGCGTTAAAAGAAATCCTGACGATAGAATTTCCTACCACTTTTATGAAATATAATTATATAAATATGTTACCCATCATCTGGGAAAAGCACAATAAAACATTCGCTAATATGTCAGATAATATTACTTTGAAGTCATTTGGAGAAAAAAACACACATTGCCGTGCAATTTCACAAATGTTACCGAACGTTACATGAACTTTATTCAGTATTTTGGCAATTATTTTAATATTTAAACACCTGCATGTCTTGATCCCACTAGTGAGTACCATTATCATCAACAAACCCGTGAATATAATATTTATACTAGGTTATGTTACCATTTAGTGATTTTTTTTCCGGTCACAAACGTTACTTTGGAATCTCCCAAATAGAAGGTCGAAAAAATGATTACAATAGAAGGTCGGGAAAATAATTGCAATACACGGTCACCTTCAATTTCATTGACCATATTGAATTAGGAACGTTTAATAAATCGGATGCTGGTTCCCTTTAAAGGGAATTTTTACTATATGACGCAGACTGAATGAAAATAAATAAATTTTAATGAGGAACCTATGTTTTTCTAGCTAAATCCTTAATTATAGATTTGCAAAACGACAATAAATCTTAACACCTTGCTAACAAAGTGGTAATTTTATCAGACTTAAAACTGCAAGATTAATGGGGTCAGTTTCTACTTGGAAGATATTAAAGAATATAAAAGTAATTTAACAGGAAGAAAAAGTTGTATACATACATTTTAATGATCTATCTTCATATTACTGTCATAATTGTTTGTTGACGGTAGCTTCTTATAAAATAATTCTGATTTTGGCAATTATAGTTGGAATAACATATTTTTACCACTTTTTATGTGAAAGTCGATTTTAGAGGAAAATATCAGGACACTTTTCAAGATGTCATATATTGCCTAGGAACCAGTCCACGTCTATTTTTTTAAATTGAAGGACGTTGAAAGAACACTTTATGGTTTCCTTCAAAGCATTCTCTTGGCGCAGTCGACGATCATTTTTTTTTTATTGTGTTGAAAAATATAAACAAACAAACAAAAAACCTTTAAATATACTGAATAACAGATTACTTCCAAAGATGCAGGATTATGACACACAGACCATGGGAAGTTATCGAATTATGTAGGTTGGGTCACCATAATATTAACTGAGTGCCTGTGATGACCTATATTTTAAGAAGTGGCGAGTCTGAAATTGATGTTCTTCATTTGAACAAATCGATTATAAGGTCGATAGGCATAGATTGATTCGGGATATTTATGCTTTTGGTAAAAGTGCCCAAGGCACACTTGTAGTGTTCAGTTTCTCATTTTGAAATGTATATACACTTTCACAAACAAACAAATTGTAGCCATAACTGGACTTCGTTTAAAACAGGGTATTTGATAAAGCATTATTGTGATTCATATACCATAGTATTGGATACGTCCATCTCTTTCCATTGATACCGAGATCAAGAAAATCGGTCAAGGTGTTACGTAATTATGACGTCATAAATTACACTTAGACCGAAATTGGCCACTTTTTAAAGACATTATTGTAAATGTTCAACATGTCAGATTGTCATTGGGTTTTGCTAATAAATGAAGTGGTGACATTTTTTGAGGTGGTAACCAGTGGCGTGCCCAGGATATTTTGAGTGAGGGGGCACAACCATCAGTTTCCCCCGAATGACCGGAGGCAAAATTATATAACTTTGAAAATGTGCGCGTAGCGCGCGAAAAAAATTGTCAATTCAGCTAAAACTTGGCAAATTTCGACTGAATATTGATAAAACATGAATTTTTCACTTTTTAACATTTAAATTATTAAAAACTAAGGGAAATTCAAGTTGTCCAATGATTTTCAAAACATTTAAAACTATTTTTCTTCTCTTTTCTTGTGATTTTTTTCTCTACTCCCCTTTCTTTTCTATCTTTTTTGTGTCAAAATTACCGAATGGGACTTTTCCCCCGACTGACTCACCAAACTGGGGGGCACGTGCCCCCCCGGCCCCCCCTTTGGGCACGCCAGTGGTGGTAACCACCTACCCTCGGACTTTGATGACCTGCCATACCCCAACCTTAGGTTGTACCACGATTATAATTCATTACAATGATTATGGCAGCAAAGGCTGTAAAAATGAATTAATGCCTAAGGTCACTTTGTCTAACGTTTTGATGCAATCGTCGATAAACTGTTAGCCTTAGGAAGAAGACGAGGATTAATGATTGCTCCAATGTTTCTACAAATATCAAGGTAAAAAAACGAGCCCATTTTCATATTCGGACTAGCGAACCTTCGGACTATCGAGCTGTTTTTTGGACTAGCGAGCCTTTTTCAAGGTTATATTTCCCACATCAAATAACGTTTCTGTTTAGCGAGCCTTCGGACTAGCGAGCTTTTGGACTAGCGAGTCGTTGGACTGGCAAGCGGCCGGACCCCTCACAGACTCGATGCAGAAAGTGTAATTTTGGATATGCTTTGCTTGAATTTGATGGAGGTCTTCAAAAGCAACGTTCAATTATAAGCTAAAATCGTGCTGAATTTGTTGTGATGTAAAACAGAAGTAGCCAGATTTTAAGTTCTCTAAGAAACATGACCCATCTTCAAATAGAACAAATAAGTGCCAAATGCTTCGGGTTATTAGTTAAATTCAACGGTATTTACGTAATTTGAATGGCGCTAGGAGAGAAAAAGAGCGATTTATGTTATTTCAGAAATATTCATCAAAATCTTTTAAGATGTCATATTCCGGAAACCATTCAGCTTTCACCAGTCTATTTTTCTAAATTAAGGGTCGTTAAATGACAATTTCGTACTTTGCTTCAAAGCATTCTCCCGACACAGTCAAGCATGACCAAGACATTCAATCACCTGCTTATCACTCTATCACAGATAAACATACCATATGACCACTCCACTTGAGTAGTGAAGTGACCTAGACCAAGGCGGTGTCCAATCAAATTTGACCTAAAAATCACGTTTTTGACCAATTTGTATTGTTAGCCCCGAACCAGTACATTAGAAAATGTATCACATTTGGAGTTTGATTTCACATCAAACAAGATTACCAATCAATTCTGGTCAAAAGCAACATAAGTTACCATATACTTTCCTTATAAATTGACCTATACAATCAACTTTCAACAATTACTCTCATATTATGTCTTTATTCATCATTCATCAAAGATAATAATACGCAAATAATGCTGAATTATTTACCAAATGTCCGGAGGGTAACACATAATGTTAACATTTGAAATTGATCAAACATGCCTTTACAATCTAGGCTCTACTTTGTCATTCACTATACATGTTTTAAGTTAGAAAATGCTTCTCTTAGGAATGCCATGCAATTTATAAGTAATTGGTTTATAAATTGTAAGTATTTAATGTATCTCATCCCACTTTTAGCAAGATTAAATTTCACACCTGAAGCGTTGATTGTGTATCAAAGTGCGTAATGTGTCACGTTTTGATTTTAGTAATGGGAACATGAATTAATGATTAAATTTGTGTGTCAGAATATATGTCATATTTGGATGACAGGTCAAAACAGTAGTGAGGCAAAAAAAAGGAGGGTAAACACATCCCACAGACAAGCCTTATTTGTGGTATTGTCTTGTGGATAAAAAGTTCTAAGTGTTTGATCGCTGCTTACCAGCAAAATAATTTAGGTGTCTCAATGTGTCTCATTATCATTCAACTAAGTCAAAAGTTTCCTGCTGTTTTGATCGTATGATTTCATAACCATGATTATAAAGTTTCATATGAACGACTGTACTTTCTAATTGATTCTTTTAAATCATTTGAGTAAGAAAATATATATAAAATGAAACACACTTATTAGCCACCATTTCCTTCCTTTCCCCCCCCCCTATTATTTTATATATTTCTTTCATTTATTCCTTCCCTTCTTCCTTATTATCTTCTTTCCGTCGTTTTGCACCATTGTTTCTTTGTTACTCTTTATTGCATTCTTTTTATGTGTATAAGGAGTTAAAACTACATAAGCGTGCCGCAGCATAAATATGCTATCAATACTCTGATATGCCATTCCTCTCACGAACTCAACCCATCGGAACGCATCTGTTTTCACACAGTAATCACATGTCGTACAAGACATAAACAGCTTCAAATGTGTGAAATGTGTAAAAGCAATGAGTGAATTTTACACATATTTTTCTTTTCAATTGAACTAAAAACAATAACAACAATAATAAAATCTGATTACCCATTTACGTGGACATATTTTACAATTTAAAACAAAAGATTCATATTGCTGTTGCTTATTCTTCTTTGAAGAAAAATCATTTAGCTGATTACAGGATTTTCAGAATTTGATCACCCATTTTTATACAATGAAACAAACACATTTTTTGAAACCATGGACATGATTAATAATTCTTAGCATATATTTAAATGGAGTGTAATTTTGTATCCTGACTTATCGGCAAATATAAATAATTTCATAACAAAACCTAGAAAATATATCGTAACATGACTAAAGAAGCTATGTATGCTGAGCTTGGCTGGACGTCAATAATCTCGACTCAGGATCGTTTTAGAATTGATTTCTTTAACCGTCTCTTGTCAATGAATAATGATGGCCAAAACTTCTCTTTAACATGTTTAATGTCACTTACCATGTCTATAAAGAGCATGGGAATATTAATTGGAAATGGTATAAATATATGAAAAACTGTTTCTCTCACTGTGGGCTGGATCACCTTTTCAATAACAACCCACAAAGGAATGCACACTGGGTGTTTACTTACAGAAACATTAGGAAACATTAAGATTATTTTGATTGGGTTAATAGGGCCCAAAGTAAATCATCTCTTGGTTTGTTCTTATCCCTTAAGGATAGTCTAAATAAAGAGAGATACCTTTTAGACAGTACACATTTCCAAGGTGTCTCCCTAAAATTAAGAGCTCGTACTAATACTCTTCAGCTCGAACGTTATATAAGATCCTGGTCACCAACAAACGATGGTCGATGTAAAGTATGTCATGTTAATGAGGATGAAACGATCGACCAGTTCCTCTTTAGATGTAGTGCCTTCCAACATATAAGGTCTACTTGGTACAATAAACTTGAAAGTGATTTGCTTAACTATGGCCTTGAAACTTTGTGGGAGACATTCATGTCCCATGGCACTGATGTTAAATTATATATGATGCTTGGAGATCTTTATTCCTTTGATGAGACCCTTGGAAAGATATTTGATAAATGTTGTAAGGGACTCCTTATTAATTTATGGGAGAAAAGGAAGCAAATTTACTCTGATCAGAATTAAGAGAGAGTTGATTTTATTCTCCCTACTTAAAATATTGCCTTCTGTATATAATTTGCATTTTCAGTAATTTATGTCAGTTCTTTATATGTATACATATATGTTTTTCTTTTGAATAAATTTTCATATTTTCCGGGGGAATACATCATCATTATTCCGTTGTGATGCGCCTAGTGAGGGCAGTATTTTGATATGTTCCGTCAACCAGATGATGTACACCTCAAATAAAAGTGAAGATATATTCATGTTTTGTTTTATACCCTTAATTGTATTATAATTCTATTCTTTTGTACTTTGTATCAATTGTTATTATTTTATTTTATGTTGGATGCACCATCACAAGATAGATGAGTGCCACTGTATCAAAAGTGTAATTCCAATAAATTTGATTTGATATCAGTCTAAATACGAGGGGGTATCTAACAGTTTTAAAGATTACCAAGAAGAAAAAGAGCTATATCGATGGACTTTTGTCAGACTGATCACTTGTTCTTGAATACATTATGGTGCAAAATTGATATCAATTGAATTTATACATTCTATACAGGTGTCGAAAGATGTCAATAACCTGCCTCCGCTAACCATATAAACTAAATAGATAAATCAAAGATATGTGGCGTAATTAAATCCCTACATTTGAAGGTTTACAGCCCAGTAATTCTATGATGACACGCCAAACGTTTAAATGATTGATAACATCCTCCTCTTTCCAATGATATCAAAATTATGGGAATAAGTCAAAAAATGATGTCGTAATGACGTAATAAAGCATGGCCTACCTGAACATTTTTATTTTAAGCAAATTACAATATATGGATTTTTTGGCTAACAGAGGACTGCTAAAAAGTTGATCTGTGGACAGTAGGTTTAAAATGAAAATGTGTTACTTTGCACAGTTGCTATGTAAAGATGACTAATAAAATCATGTTCCTGTCTGTATTTCTTCTTGATGTCTTTAAAACCTTTTGATTCCCCTCGTAGATAGCAAAAACTGAACTTTGTCACGAAAAATGTCCATATGATGGAGAATTCTCTACTTTTCAGTGACATTTTTACGAAATGTTTATATTATAATACAGCAAGGGTCTCCCAGAAAAAAAATCAATCTTTACGTGCAATTTTCTTGAGTTTAACGTATAGTTATAATGTATGTAAAGTTATGTTTTATCAAATATTGGGGCAGATTTTTGCCAGGTCCAATTTCATGATTATTGGCCATAAAGTAGGATGTTTCTGAATGGAATAAATATGGGTCACCTTGGAAAACTTATCATATCTGTCTTAATTTTACATTAAATTTGTTCATTTTTTCAACACAGATAAAAGAGAGCATGTACGTAATAAATGTGTAAAAATTGTTACTGTGGGGTGAGCAGATCAATGACAATACTCAATAGGTGAAGGGGAATTTACAAACTCGTGAAATTGGACCAGAAAATTTTACATTCAAATATTTGACATAGCATAACTTTCGTTGTATATTACCAATTGAAATGAAACAAACGGTATCTAAAAAATAATCTCATGAACTATAAAGTGCAACTTTCACATAGTTTCGAACTATCGAAATAGGAAATGGAAATTACACGCAAAGATTGCAAGGTGTTTTCTGGGACAACCTGTACAAAAATAACGGTTCTGTTTTAAGTTTGTCTACATAAAATTCTTTAAAACTTATATTATATATCTATTTTGTGACAAAATCTCAAAGAGCGTGTAGGTGTGACTACGCAGATGGTAATACAAATAACCGACACTGCTAATTGTAATCTGACAATTATATATGTACATTTATATAAAATAATCAATATCCACTTAGAAAATCTTCTTGATTCCGGTATAAAAATATGCATGTGCGTGTTATTTGGCTGAATGAAAAATAAAACACTTAGGCGTACTTATATATAGAAGACGGTTAGGTGATGTGGAATATCTGATACTTAAAAAATCAAATTAGCATATCAAAATGTAACATTTGTGCTTATTTGATTCGTTTAGTTTATCAGTAATTAGACCCACAAAAAATTATATCAAACATAACATTAAAATATGTTGACGTAAGTTAATTCTCCAACGGTTTTTTTTCTTTGTTTATGTGTTCCTCTTCATCAATTTTGTTTTACTTGTATGTCATTTTCATTTTTCTCTCATCAAAATTGTGTAGTTAGCTTAACTGCCTAAAAATGACACAATATCAATCTTAGGTGTATCATTAAATTCCAAAATCAAGGTGCTATGTAATGTTGAACATTATGGAAGGCAGACATTTTTTGTCAAAGTGCACAAGATTACCAGGTAAAGAAAGGTAATAAGGAAGAAGGGACGGAATAAATGAAAGAAATATACAAAATAATTGAAAAACAAGGAAGGATATGGTGGCTAATAATTGTATTTCATTATATGTGTATTAGCGTACTCAAATGATTTAAAAAAATCAATTAGAAAGTACAGTCGGTTATATGAAAATATTATGGTTATGAAATAATACGATCAAAACACATTGACTTAGTTGAATGAGAATGAGACACATTGAGAAACATACACATTATTTTGCTGGTTAGCAGCGATCAAACACTAAGAACTTTTTATCTACAAGATAATACCACAAAATTAGGCTTGTCTGTGATATGCGTGAGCTGTTTTTGGATGTGCTTACTTTTTTTTTTTGGCCTCAATACTGTTTTGACCTGTCATCCGAATATGACTAATATCCTGACACGCAAATTTAATCTGTAAGGCCAAATCATAGTCGGCCTCCAAACGAAATTTTTCCAACCAAACATTTGGTCGTGACGTCAAAATGACGAGTGACTCCAAACAAAATAACTTCAACACCGAGTTGAGACCAAATAAAATTTTGCGCTAGATTGCACATGCTATTGAATTGCCATATACATTGGACAAAATGTTTGCTAACCGTTCATACTTTAAGTCCGATGGCAAATATTTGGTGACGTCAGGACCAAATGTTTGGTAGGAAAAATTGTGTTTGGAGGCCGAGTATGAATTCGCCTTAATTCATTTTCCCATTACTAAAATCAAAGCGTGACACATTACGCACTTTGATACACAATCAACGCTTCGGGTGTGACATTTAATATTGCTAAAATTGGATGTGATAAATCTTACAATTTATAAGCCAATTACGTATATAAATTGCAAGACATTCCTAAGAGAATCATTATCCAACTTAAAGCATGTATAGTGAATGACACAGCCTAAATCGCATATTTGATCAATTTTAAATGTTAACATTTTGTGTTACCCTCCGGCCATTTGGCAATTATTTCAGCATTATTTGCGTAAATATCTTTGATGAATGATGAATAAATATGATAGTAATTGTTGAAATATGACCTTTTTTCTTGTGCTCAGGAAATTAATATTTATCATTTCTTATCTTCATTCATCAATATTGTTAATACCATTTTTTCCTCTATAGTACACTCTTTAATTTGTTTCCAGTCACTAGTTTTTTTAAATGTTATAATAAAATCAGAAATAGTGGTTAAGAATATAACTACATGTGGGCTGACACAGGAAAAGAATGCACTTGTCGGCTTCTACATGTAGCTTATTGTAGCATATCCAATGTATACTAGTTATATACATCGGATGTCCTACAATGAGCAAAGTGTACAATCCGACAAGTGCACCCTTTTGCCGTGTCGTCTCTCATTTTAATATTGTTTAATATTATTTCATATTTACTTCTGATCATCTCAGGATTCTACCTTTTTTTTCAATTATTAGGATATCTCAAGTTTGTTGCTTGAACTAATGAACAATGAAGTTTCAAAACTAAACAACATCAAAGGACAGAACATTTTCCATAATTATTTTTAAACATTTACTCTTGATATTTAAAACGGTATCGGTTTTCTCGTGACTTTTTAAAATGATTTTGAATATCAACTTTACTTCATGCAAGAGTATTAAAGGTATGAATCTAAATGGGTTCCGAATACGTGTGTAACCTAAAGATAGTCGAAAATACTGCATGTTTTCTTGTTACAAACATTTATCTTTTACTCAATTTCTAGTTTCAAGGATGCTTACAGACCACCAAATATAGCAGCACTGTCAGAAATATGCTGTGTTTTCTTTAAGCGTCATACATCACCGTATAGAGCATAACGTACGCCTAACGTAGTTAAGGGGTTTCCGCATCGCTGCGTATTATATACGTGGGAAATTATGCAGACGCAGATGTGCCATTGAAAAAGGCCCGTTTTTTGTAATTTTTCATGAAAACTAACACGGTTACCCGACATATTTATTTTAGCATTTTGAAGTGCACCAAAAATCTTTTAACATTATGTAAAATAATCAAATAAATAAATTGACCATTTACTATTTTAAAAGCACATAACGATCGACTGTTTGGAGCTTTGGACATTTATGTACTTTTTGAAATGCCTGTATCTCAAAATTCATTGTATATATAACCCATATTTGTAATTATCCCTTATTTGTAATATAAAATTACAAATATGAACACAAATTCAAATCGTTTTCAACTGACCCTAGAACGTCTATTTTTAAACCAGGAAGACACCTAAAGTTCATTTCAAGGAATACTCTAGTATTTGCTATTAACTGAAATGATTCCATGCATAACACAGGTTACATGGGTTAGGGTAAATTAATCTCTCGGAGACTGTTTTAGTAGATATTTAAAAGAATACTTACGTGACCGCAATAAAGGTATCGTCCTGTCGCGGTTAATATCAAAATTGTAGTGCATACATTTTTAAGGAATTGTCACTTCTTCTATAAAGACCCGGTAATCTTGTTTCATTTAATAGCGAATACTAAAGTATTCCTTGAAATGAACTTCTTTAACTTTAAGTATCTTCCTGGTTTAAAAATAGACGTACTAGTGTCAGTTGGTAACGATTGAATTTGTAATATATTTGTATTTATATTTGGACGAGATCATCGCAAAATTTGTGGTAGGCTCGTCCATGGAGATAAAAGTGAGGAGATGTTAGTCAAATGGAAAAGCCATCGCAAACGATATTTGCGATGGCTTTTAATTTGTGAGAGTGTTTGCAATTATCGCAAAAAATAATGTTAGTGAAATAGGCCCAACACTCTTAAAAAGAAAGGATCAAATTGAGCCGATAAAGTTTCAAATATGAGCTTACCCTTTTCCGGATCAATTTTGATCCAAATTCTCCTCAAATTTGATCCTTTTCGGATCAAACACACACTTTTTTGATCCAATTAAGGAGAATTTGGATCAAAATTGATCCGGAAAAGGGTAAGCTCATATTTGATACTTTATCGGATCAATTTGATCCTTTCTTTTCAAGAGTGCAGGTGTAATTTTAATCACTATAACATGGACTTACTGTCCTTTCCGAGAATTTCCGAAGCTGATTTTACACTTTCCGGCAAATGCCGACAGAAAAAGTGACTCTTCAACACAATAGTCAGAATGTGAAGTTCGCGTTTTCGTTAACTGGTTGCGTTCGAATTCGAACTTGTAATTAGCGTTAGCGCTACAGATTCACTTTCAGTGTGATCGCCCTCAAGTTACTTGACATCTTAAGCTTAATCAGCAGATTTCAAATTGAAATTTCTCTCTTTGTGTTGGTGAGCTTATGGTACCATCGGCCAAAAGTTGTTCAGAATTAGTGAATCTAATAATGTATGGGTCTGGTTCTATTTATTTTTCACTTTTATTGCACTGGAATGCGAGAAAATTGTCGGAAAATTGTGTGTACAAAATCGTGCATACTGAATGAGCTTGTACGTGATTGGTTGAAAAAATGGCCATGTGATCATTGTTTCGAAGATGTCCGAATGGATTTTGATACTCTAGAACCTTCACAAAACATCCGTTATTTTGAAGGAAAAAAATGTAAATAGCGTACTGCGTTTTTTTAAAAGGTTTGCTACAAGCGGTAAGTAGAAAGGACAGGAAATTGAATAAAATATTTCTACCTGTATTATTCATAGGGACAAGTATAGATATTTTATTGTTATAATGTACCAAAATAGATCTAACTCAGCATGCTCAGATCATTAAAAGTTGTGTAAACAAAATTACTTTTACGATGTAAACAAAAATATGTAACCGTAGATAAAATAATTATACAGAAAAGAAAAACACACTTTCAGAAGCTTCAAAATAGTTTGGGTCAAATTGTACGTAAAATATTATAAATTAATAGTTGTGTTTTGAATGATAATAGCATATATTCTAGTATTTTATCAATGAAACATATTTAAATCTAAGCATTTTTTTCTTTAAATTAAAGTGTTCTTTTCCTTAAAATAAGATACGAAAATACACTTAGTGAAATCTATGGTACAGAAACCATACAAAATTGTGCTCTTTGACCATTATGTTCAAATGCCGTAAATATATTAAAGGAAGATGTTTAAGATAATATAAGCAACAGTGTAAAAAATATTTAAACATACATGTACAGCGTGTCTCAATAAAAATGTATCACTTTTGTTTTTGTTCATATCTTAGAAACCAATGAACAAAAAAAAATATAATATATAACAATAATGAGTAAAGTTTAGAATAACCATGTCACCCCAGACGTAAGCCTACTCTAAATGGAAAATCATTTTATCATGAATAAACACCTTTTTAGGAAAGCAACTACAAAACAACAACCACAACAACAACGTAACGTCATTAATAGCAACAGCAACAGAAAATTTAGAATTTGAATAAACCTGATTAAAACTTGAAAGCTTGTATGATCTCACTCGACTCCCTTCATCGTCCGGGATTTAAAACGTCGCATTGGACCAGGAACATGATGATAAGAACGTAAAGGTACCTGGAAACCGATTTTGCACATGCATGTGAAAGGCAGAGTTGCTTGAAATTTACTTACCAACTTTATTCAACGGGAGCTATCATGGACTAACATACATTCTATTTTTCACAAGGAAGTGAATAACTGCTTTTGTTATTTTGATTTGAATATGTTGATAATGTTATATTTTTAACACTTATAAAGGGAGACACAGCCATAGAGATTTTCATTTTTAAGACAAAATGCTTAGAAATTAGACGATACAAAAAAAATCTGCAATATAATTTCCATTAAAGGGAATCTTTGCCTTGGTTAAGTTTCTTGGGACACCGTGACTTTTTTTTTCTTTTCATTAAAGGCTGCAAAACAGCAAAACCTACTCATTGAATTACCGTGCCACTTTCAGTGATGAAACAGATATCAAAATCATGTTTTAGTGCCTCTGCCATACTTTGTGATCTCTAAGTGTCTTCTTGCAAATTTAAAACAAATTGACCAATAATAACTAAAGATGTACCTTTAATTAACATAATTAACATGAGTTACTGTGGTAGACCCAATTGGAATGGAGTACAATTTAGTATTCTGACAATATTCTACTTTTCTCAAGAACGACTCGACGGATTTTGCTCAAGTTTTCTCCAATAAAAGACTAAATTACACTTATTGTTATGAAATAATTTTAATTTTTACTTATCGGTTCTTGAGATATGATCAAAACCAAAAGTGTTGCATTTTATTGGGACACACTGTATTCAATGTCTTTTCTGATATATCAGAAAATGATAAGATGTCTTCTCTATTGTTTGTTGCAGGAAGTTACTTTCAGTACTAATATTAGCCACTGAAGGAATTACAGTTTCAGCTTATCATTTATTTCTGTATAAAATCGAAAAGCCATCAGCACATAGCAAAAGAGGGCGGATCGCATACATGATCGCATACATGATAAGCCAGAAAGAAGATAGCTCTAAATATCGGAGTATAATCAAACTAGCTTAAAGATCTAAAATTAGTGAATTTATCAAACACATTTTAACCTAGACATTAAAAAAGGAAACATTTGCATATTCAACAGAAAACGTTTGCGTTGTACTTAAATTATAGATTAATAAATGCGCATTTCATGCGCGAGTGAAATGAGACAAAATCAATGCACGCGCGGTCACATTTGATGCGTCCAATTCACGAGGCCCGTAGGAGCCGAGTGCACTGGACAGCAATCAAAATAATAATTTTATTTTATTTTTTTGTAAAAAGAAACAATGCCTTTAATATGACTAAATAATAATCACCTGACAAAACAATGACACATTCATTTACACTAAACGCTTGGCATGCAAACCGAAATAAGCGCAGTGCATTGTGAAGATCCACTTCACTCCGCGTACTTTATATTCTTGCGTTCTGATTGGAGTGTATGAATCAGTGTCATTTAACACAATCACAAACGTCTTCAGGCAAGATAACTTGAGCTTTTTAACATTCTGAAAATTTGGAAGCGCAAGACGATTTCTCTTTTACTCTTAAATATTATGTATTGATTTAAAAAGTGAAGGGAATTTGAAAATAAAGTCTTTTCTAGTAGGTGGATTTGCAGAGACATTTAGATTATTAAAATTGTGTAACTGAAAGTGCATCTATAAGCATGTCATTGAACAACATTCAATGAATGTTATTATTACATTCAAGTAGGAAAAAAATAAATTTATTTATGTATATACTAATCTATTGCACTTTTTAGTAGTTCATGATCGACAAATATAAACCATCATTGGTAAATTAAGTGTAAAGAAACTACTTTAAACAATCAAAATAACTTCTTCTTTTTTCGAAACTGGAATGACATTTTGTATTAATATTGATTTCATCACATGTTTAAAAATCTAATTAAATGTATACTTTTTTTTCTAAATTTGTCTTTTATAGCTCCGCCAGTATGGGAACTAGTCCTAAAAATCCTTAAATTGAATTTATTATTATTTTTTTAAACCCTCATCTTCCTGTACCCTTTTTGTAACACGTTTTCTTGGGGGGGGGAGCTCTGATTTTGAATTGACATGCCCAACGATTAGTTTTAGTAAAACAGTACAGGATAAGGTTTCATCTTTATATTTATACTTATACCAAGATTATGAAAATATGTCAAAGGGTTACTTAGAAATGAAAAAACCAAGTACTTCCAAACCGAAGTAAACGGATTTAGGCAAAAATAGCCAGTTTCTAAACAACAATTCAATCATGTCCTGTAGGTTTCAGGTCCATCCTTAGCAGATATTTTTCAAAATGTCGACTTGATTTTTTTCGAGGTGGCACCCCCACCCTGGCATACCATATACCCCATCTTAAGCGGTACATTCCGATTTGTTTCAACATAAAATCTACAAAGGATGTATCTTTGGGTCACTTTCTTTTGAGTTTTTGTTCAATCGGCGATCAACTGTTAGAAGGTGTTTTAACCACCTCCCCTTCCTTACGAAAACAAGAGTTAAAACTAAAATGGCAATGCCCCTATCGTGTTACAACTTAAAGGAAGTCTTCGTTGGATTGACCTACATGATCAACAGGCTAGTAAATGACCAACGTTATCTTGACCAGCACTTGAACGAGTAGCGATTGCTCTCGATAATGTTAAATTCCAGGAATCTACCTGTATTAAGTATCTACTGAAACGATCGCGTAGCTTTATAAATGATCTTCGCTTAAGGCTCTGTCAGACATCACCGTATAGAGCAAAACGTACGAATAACGTACAAAAGTTTCACATATTGAACGTGTGTTAAACGGACCACCACAGTATGAATAACGAATTAAACGTATACATAACGGACAGACCGTATGGATAACGTATTGAACGTACTTGTAACGAACACATGACGAACAACAATGTATAAAACAGAACAATAGTGGGATAAAGTACGTTATGCGTACGTTTTGCTCTATACGGTGATGTGTGACAGAGCCTTTAGATACTGATGAGCACCACTGCAGCCGAGAAAAAAACATCAAAGATAACAAAGAGATGAATATAAACAGGGGCGTAGCTAGGGGGAGGGTGGGGGAGTTGCCCCGGGTGGCACCTCTAGGGGCGCCAAATCGTCACTACCTGTAAAATAATTGGAACAACATTTCTTGCAGTGGCGGCAGCAAAATGGTACATTATGTTGAATCTAGCCAATATTTGGCTAAATGTTTTGCGTGCTCCACGCGCCCTTAAAATTTCAGTATTTTGTAGCTTAAATAAGCGTTTCGCGCGCTTAAAGAAAATGTAGACACATTTGAGCAGAAATTACCAATTTTTGCCAAAAAAGAGGATTTTTTCAAAGCTGTTTGAATTTTTTGGGTGTACTTTTTTAAATTCTTGTCCTTGGCGCCGGACTTCCTCGCTACGCCTCTGAATATAAAGAATTGAAATGAAAGAGAAATGGATTGAATTGACAACAAAGAATTGTAAATTTGTAAACGTTTGGAAAAGAGTAAATTTCTCTTGCAAAACTGTTCACACAATATTTAGCTATGTCTAAGATGTACTGTTGCTATGGTTACAGAGTAAAGTAAACTTCGGGTTACAGGTTCCAATGCAAAGGTAAATATGGATATTGTTTTGCCTGATACCATAGCAACGACTAGTCTAAAGCACTTTAAACTATTACTTCATGTAGAAACTTTTGCGAAAGGAACATTTTGATACCATTCTGGCAATGTTTTTTTTTTCTCCAATATTGCCTGACCCCTGATATGGCATTTCACTTAATTAGATATAACTTATTAAATAAACTTCAAAGATGGTTAAAATTATATTTTTTCCCTTTTCTTCATGGGGAGAAGAACACGTTGAAATGGTTTTTAACACGATTTAACCAGTTTTGAGATTTCACCCCCTTTTTGGTCCTGTTTTGGCAGCCATTTTATGCAAATTAATCGCTGTTCCACCATATAGATTTTTGATATGTTGTTGTCTAATATTATCCTGTATATGTCGTTGTTTTTCCTAGCAGGTGGGTCGAGCTTCATTCGGTTAACGACCTTTTTATGACAATGAATTCATTAACCTAACCGGTTAAGAAAAGCAATTTGTAAAATTGGAAAGTGTAGGTTGTTTGTGTAATATAAACGAATTAATGCATTATGAAATACACAACGCATTGAAAATGCTAAATGAAGTCAGTAACGTCTTATAACTTCCTAGTCAATGGCATATAGAGGGTTTGCACGTGACGTCATCGTATACACAACATTATTTTCATGGACCGGCAAACTAAAAGTCCAGTCATATTATAATCTTTTAGCAGTATCACAATACCAGATCACAACTGATGATGACAAGAATAAACAGTACATTTATTTAGTTTAATTTTCAAGTCTTGATTTGAAGTGAATCACAAGTTACAGTCGATTTTTGATGTCTTGCTCACATTACAAATTACTTAGACCCCAACAAGATGGCGGCGAGAATGGTTGCGTGTATAGTGCGTCCCGCGTTTTGCAAACCCTCTATAAGTGTCTGATCCACGCGTTCTGGTACGCGCTTGTTTTGATTTCGCAAGTGCAACAACACGCATGCGCAGTATACGTATAAATAGAGTTTTGAAGCCCAAAAATGTATTTCGTGTCATTTATACATACTCAGTACTTTTGCGCAGATTTTGTGAAACAATTGACACAAAATTTCAGTGGAAAGTTTTTGAATCAACTCTAGATAATGTCACTTTTGCTACATTTCCCATAGACCGCTGTACTAAGTTTCCAAAAAAAAACCCTCCAAAAATGCTATTTTTATACCGACTCGCATGCAAAAACGAGTCCGGTGACTTCCAATTGTTATTCTAACAATCGGTTCTACATCGATAGATTTTATTCATGCTGATTTTTACCGTACCAGCACATTTCAGATAGATCTATCATAGACCAGGCACCTTAAAACGCATCTTTACATTATGTGATGGCTGGGGACTTTGCAGATGATATTAATTTTTATTTTATCATTTCATCTGTTAGAGCATTTTCTAAGCTTTAAAATGACACCTCACTTGTTGAAATTGATCAAAATTTTAGTGATCTGGGGTTCACTAAATGGCCACACCGGTCAAATTGTATGTACAATATTATAAATTAATAGTTGTCTTTTGAATGAAAATAGCATATATCCTAGGCTCTTATCAATGAAACATATTCAAATCTATGCATTTTTTAAAAAAATTAAAGTGTTCATTTCCATTTCACCCAAGAAATAGGCCTACTTTTTTCATGAATAAACACATTTTCAGGAAAGCAACTAACAAACAACAACCATAACAACAACGACATTAATAGCAACAGCGACAGGAAATTTAGAATTTGAATAAACCTGATTAAAAATTGAAAGCTTGTATGATCACACTCGACTCGCTTCATCGTCCGGGATTGAAAACGTCGCATTGGACCAGGAACATGATAATAAGAACACAAAGACAACTGGAAACTGATTTTGCACATGCATGTAAAAGGCAGAGTTGCTTGAAATTTACTTAAACCTGGACCAACATAATTAAACGTGAGCTTTCATCGACTAACATACATTCTACTTTTCACAAGGAAGTGATTAACTGCTTTGGTTATTTTGGATTTGAATATGTTGAAAATGATATATTTTATTTTGATCCGGATCGACGGATTTTGCTCAAAATTCTCCCGATGAAAGACTAAATTACACTTATTGTTATTGTGAAACGGTTTTTATTCTTACTCTTCGGTTCCTGAGATATGATCAAAACCAAAAGTGTTGCATTTTATTGGGACACACTGTATTCAATGTCTTTTCTGATATATTAGAAAATATATCATGTATTTTCTATTGTTTGTTGCAGGAAGTTACCTTCAGTACTAATATTAGCCATTGAGGGAATTACAGTTTCAGCTTATCATTTATTTCTGTATAAAATCGAAAAGCCATTAGCACATAGCAAAACAGGGCGGATCGCATTTTTTTTCCAAACGTATGTGGGTTTTGAGTAAAAGTGCTTGGTATTTACTCAACAAATGGACAAAAATACATGATCAACCAGAAAGTAGATGGCTCTAAAGATCGGAGTAAAATCAAACTAGCTTAACCCTCGTCTTCCTAAGCCTTTTAGTTTTACCACCTTCCCCCCCCCCCCCCCCCCCCCCACCCACTGTGATTTTGAACTTGCGACCGCCCAAAGTTATATTGATTGATACTATAGTATGTCTCCATTGATACCAAGATCATAAAAATCGGTCGAGGCGTTACGTAATTATGACGTCACAAAGTATTTCCGTACCGAAAAAAATCGACTTTTGGTAAATATGACCACTTTTTCAAAAAATCGATATAAAAGTTCTAAATGTCCTATTTTCGTCGGGTTTTTTGCTAATAAATGAAGGAATCAGCAATTCTAACCCGTTATGTAAGTTTCTAGTCAATAGAATGCAGATATTTTTCAAAATGGCGATTAAAAATTTTCCGAGGTGGCAACC
>JXSR01S074624.1:64406-84995 GCA_000969725.1 Ophiothrix spiculata | reverse complement strand
AAATAAACCATTATAAGTAGACCACATGCAACCCTGTAAACTGGAACACAAAAAAATGGTTTCCACTCTCCAAACTGAAAATCTTATGGTTACCAACAATTTTTTTTAATGTGTAAGCCATGCCCAGAGCACAGCAGCCTATTCATGGAATATTGAAACAAATTACTACTTGATCTGATACTGAAAGGACAATTTTATAGCAAAACATTGCAAAGCCACTTCATAACTCTTCATCAAAATATCTTCATTTCTTTTTCTTAATTATCAATTTCAAAAACAATATTTTCATTATGCAATGGTCGAGCGCTAATGCATGAAATTATCTTGCTTTATATAGCTGTTTCCTTGGTTTTCCATGATGTTCAACTATTAATAAACTATTCTGGGAATAATGCACTAGTATATTCTTAGATTTAATTACTATTTTAATGCCGTGCGTTTGACTGTAAATATGATTGTGGCAACTCAAATGCACCGGAGAATTGCTTTGATAAACACAAAGGAAAAAACTCATCAAATTCATTGTTTTGAAACATCTATAATATAAGATATACACAAAGATTAACGATAGAGACAATTAAAGGCTATTATATATTGAATCGCGGATCTCACATACCTACCAAAATTTTTTCGAGTACCCCCCCCCCCCGGGGCGGAGGCATTGTGATCGACACGAGTGCGAGAACCGCGCGGCCCGAGAACCGCGTATTCTAGTTACCAATTGTTTACATTTCAGTAGCCCTAAACTTGACCCTAAACCAAGCAGTGTTGTACAGAAAAAAATGGTCAAAAATCTGGATTTGGGGACTAGGTTAAGATCCTTCTTACTACACTGTGATACTTGTTGATCTATTACACTATGCATTTTCTCATTTTTCTATACCAGCCCTGCAAGTTTACCACCCTTAGGGTACACAAGTCCACAAGATACCGCGTTGATTCTATCCAAGCCAGACACCTTCTGTAACACAGAACAACAGTACATATCTATATGGTGTGAGCAAAGTCGGACAAGCCTGGCTCATCTGATTGTACCGGAATGCCCCAATGTACCACCCTATCTTGAAGAGCAATACTATGGCAAACTCATCGGTGACCTGTCAGGGGCAAGTGTCAGTGAAGATGATAGAGCTTTGGGAACTGTGTATGCTGTGGATGAGACAACACTGCAGATTATAGATTTGACTTTGAGAGGAGGCCAAAGTGAGTAGAATATATTAAAGCTAGGGGCCTGGTCCGATTTTTAAACATTTAGTTTCCAATGTCATATGAAAAAGGACCACCAAAGAGGGCCAAGATTCAAATTTCGGCTGAATCAGACAAACTTTTTTGATTTTATGGGCAATTTTGTATTCCAGTACTGCCTATTCTTTATTGTGTAGAATTAATTATGGTTACCATAATTAGACACATTTTCATATGTATCTCCAAAATGGAACACAACTTAGCTGTGAAATTTCACATGAGTTATGAGAAAAATATGAGCAATATTTTGGTACCAAAATCTCAAAAAGTTTTAAAGGGACAATTCATGATCCACATTTCATTCTCAAGGTCATCACTATCAAAATTGAAATTTTTAATTTTTACGAATCCAAGACTGAGATATATGTTACAAGTACAAAACCGTTCTTGCGTATACATGTTTGCATTTTTGAGAAAATTGAGAAAATGTGTCATTTTCTAATTACTGTCGAGGCACCAACAGTAAGATTCAAGATTCTTTATTTCCATATAAAAACAATACATCAAAACAGGAAACAAAATAAAAAAATACATATGGAGGAGAGGGCTAGAAGGCCAATAAGGCCTGTAAATTGCCAACCCCTTATAACAAAGTATTATATAAACACACACGAAAATATCATAACAAAATAGGAATAGCCTAGAAGGTATTACAACAAAGACACAACAACGATGAGCTCAAAGGACGCGGCGAAAAGTGAGATCACTCATAGAATTGTAATAGATGACGTTTGATATTAATTCTAAAATGTTTGACGGATTTAGAATCTTTTACTGTTTTTGGTAAAGAGTTCCATAATATAGGACCGTTTGTTCTTATGCATTGATCAGAAAAGGTCTTCTTATTATTTGTTAATTGTAAATCGTTGGTTTTACAAAGCAGTCCCAGAGTTTACAAACAGTAATACAACACAGTAGTCTATTGAGATTCTTAAAAGGTTGAAAATCTCATAACTTGAAAGCAAATAATCAGAATAAATAATGCACCAATCAGAGACATCATTGATATTTTAAATAAACCATTATAAGTAGACCACATGCAACCCTGTAAACTGGAACACAAAAAAATGGTTTCCACTCTCCAAACTGAAAATCTTATGGTTACCAACAATTTTTTTTAATGTGTAAGCCATGCCCAGAGCACAGCAGCCTATTCATGGAATATTGAAACAAATTACTACTTGATCTGATACTGAAAGGACAATTTTATAGCAAAACATTGCAAAGCCACTTCATAACTCTTCATCAAAATATCTTCATTTCTTTTTCTTAATTATCAATTTCAAAAACAATATTTTCATTATGCAATGGTCGAGCGCTAATGCATGAAATTATCTTGCTTTATATAGCTGTTTCCTTGGTTTTCCATGATGTTCAACCATTAATAAACAATTCGAGGAATAATGCACTAGTATATTCTTAAATGATATTACTATTTTAATGCCGTGCGTTTGACTGTAAATATGATTGTGGCAACTCAAATGCATCAAAGAATTGCTTTTAAATGCAAAGAAAAAAAACCCTTATCAAATTCATTGTTTTGAAACATCTATAATATAAGATATACACAAAGATTAACGATAGAGACAATTAAAGGCTATTATATATTGAATATTTTTATCTACAAATTTGAACAAAGCTTCAACGTAATTACTGTAATTTCATTGTTTGTCTGCTCTAATCATCAAACTTCTATAGGTCGCACAATCGTAAATCGTCGCACGTTGTGACGCCTTTGACAAATTTGCCGGGTTTTTAAACTAAGAAGGTGAAATAGGCTTTAAAATAATGTTTATATAAAATTATTACCGGACTCTTTTTTGTTTTTATTTTATGCTAATCATTTAACTAGAAAATATTCTCGAATGTGTATAAAAATCAACACCAGAAGACATTCTATAATGACATTTTTAATTGAACAAATCGATATGTCTCTTATTACAGGTTGTCAAACGCAATACAAAATAATGGCTGATTTATCACGAAAACTAGCCATGCAACATATTGTTTACTTGACTATTTCTGAAAGGTTATTCCAAGAGCTACAAAATTCAGTTTATTCTAGATTGATCAAATCTTTAAAAACGGAGATACAAGCCGATTTGTGACCCCATCTTTACATGTAAAAGAATAGGAGCGGTAATTAGGATAGTGCACCTATAGCTCTATGGGGCAATTCTTTTTTTAATCTATCACAAATATCATGTAGTGACATGCTTCTTTACTTAAACTTAAGAATATATATATTTTTGGTTACCATTCTAACAAGATAGCCATACCTCAATCTTCCAACACTATGGAACAGATTTGAATTCTGTTTTTTATATTTATCCCGGTATCTCAAACAAGTTGGCTAGTACTGGAAAACTGATCATTTACTCTGATTTCACTCCTGCTTGTCAAAATCCATGTATTATCGGATTTATTTCCTCATAAATGTTTGGTATAAAGAATATTTTGGATCAGATGGTATAATTTTATTGTTCTTATGATTGTGCAACCATTGAAGAAACTGATCCATGTTAAAGTTCAAGAAAACAAAATGTAACGATTTGTGACATTTGTTATCATCCCAATGAGTGGGCTTTCATGTTCTTGGGGACAAAGTTGTAAAATTTTGAGGTATCAATTGGCAAGTGTGAGTGGATCACATTCTCTAAAGGTTAGTTACTTTTATGAATGATTTTGTTAATTAAAATTTAAAGAGTTGACCACATGGGCTGAATTTTTTTTGGATATGTCAACTATGCAGCAAACACATTTTATAGGTTTTTCAACTTACATCATTTAAGGAGGTCTGGGATTGAGCTCACTCACTTAAAATTGGATTATTGGATTGCATTAGCATTTTACCGATGCATGTAATGCTCACTAATATAACAACAGAAGGCTGAAATCTAACATTGTATAAACAGGGTTCATTCATTTGAGGGGGTATACTATATGCAAAAATGTTTTTATGCCTGGCCTGGTTACTTTTGATACAGATGCTGTAGTGATTGGAGGAGTTGGAAGCCCAAATCCAAATGGAGATGTTTTCACCATCGTTGACAGGTGAGATGCAATGAATTAACCTTTTGCCTGGTCGCAAAGTAAGAATATGATATGTGTTTTTAAGACTATAGTAAACTTTACCTTGGAAGATTCATGCAGAAGTACTTACATGTGGGTTAACAATGATTGATCTGTCATGAAAGAAGAAGAAAAAATGGAAACAGAGGCAATAATGTAATATCTCAAGATCTGTCAGCCTCGTACTGAGGCTACTTTTTCTGTTTGTATCTTATTTTGTAGTTCTCGCTAGCTCATTGGGTTAGTTCTTGGACTGTTTATCATGGGCTCTTTAGTTTCTATCGATTGTTTCGCGTTCGAGTCCAGCTGGAGCTGAGTGTGCGAAAACTGTATATTCTATGAGGGTGTGAATTGCTCAAGCTAGGGTTGCGCCAATTAATGTAGGCCGCAGTAAGCCCTTTGGCCCCAGGGAGTCCAAGTAGTGATTTAACCCAATGATTAGAACTGCTCTGTAAAGTGTGCTGAGGCCGCGTGGAATTACAAGTCAGGGGAGCCGCGTAGTGCACAATAAATCACCTACAATTTTATTATTTATTTATTTGTATATATAGAGGGATGCTGTGAATGTTCAGTGTTATGCTAAATAACTGATTATGCTATCTTCTCTAAAGTCATCAACAAATAAAATAACTGAAATAAACATACGATCTTACTATTTCATTGTGTTTTTTCTTTATCAGCACTGGCCCTCTTGGGGCAAAGGATCATGAGGATGTTGTTGTGACCTTACCTGATGGGAAACTCCTACAGGATTATGACTGGATTGCAGTATGGAGTACATCTTCACAGGTATGGACCTTGCAATTGAATACGACAGAATAAGAACATCCCATCTCCAATAGCTCCCTTCTGTTAAGTTCTGTAAAATATAAATGCATCCAAATCTCTGAAAATGCTTTCAAATCACTAAAAAGCATTTTCATTTAATCTTGTAGTTGACTTTTTTAGACATTGTTAGATAATTTTTCTAGCATATGTTTGCACAGGGGAGCTCATGGAGTTAGGGTTTTCTTGTAATAGCTGTTTAAATATAGCAACTATGTACTATAACAATTATCTAACAATGTTAAAAAAGTCAACTACAAGGTCAAATGTGACACTATGATTAGGATATTGACATGGAAATGCTATTTTAGTGATGTGAAAGCATTTCAGAGATTTGTATGCATTTACATTTTATAAGTATAATTAACAGAAGGGAGCTATTGGAGTTGGGATGTTCTTATTCTGGCGTATTCAATTATCAAATGTCAAGTAAATTGGGAGTCTAAAATTAAAGAGTGATCAATTCCTTCCACATAAGGGGCAATCCAGTGGGTGGATGAGAAGTTCTGTATTATAGAAATACAACATGGTATTGAGGGAAGTAGCAAAAATTATTGTTACCGAGGTGTTGGATACGTGTGACTACTTCCTGACGTGAAGCGCAGGGAAGTAGTCACACGCATCCAACACCAAGGGATCTAAGAATACTTCTCAAAATAAACCATGTTGTATTTGTTTTACTATACCGTACCCCATAAATATTTCACTGAATGTGGCATCAAAAAATCAACAAAACATATCCATTCTTCTCGGTCTCCGTATGAATTTTTAACTAATAAGTGATATATATGATTACAGGGGTGCGATAGCCCGTGCGATAGTAGAGTTGCAATACTTTTTCAATGTTTTCCCTGCGTGGGCGTTAAGCGCACTTAAGGGAAGTACACAAAGTACTGTCATGCGCATCATGTTCAACTGACCAATTGTTTTTCATTGTTTCCTAATAAATATTTATGAGGTATAGTACTAATAAACGGATATAGGCGTAAGGCCCATACTGAATTGGGAGTTTAGTGAAAGCAAAATCTGTTTTGGGGAAATCAGTGCAAGCCTATTATTTGAAAATATGAGGTAATTAGCAGAAAAATGATTTTTACGGTGTGGGCCGAAAGGATACTTAAAAACACAGGCCCGTGTAAGGGCAATTGATTCAGAGAAAAATATTCAAATATATGAGTCCTATTTATTGGAAGGAGGGAAATATACTACTGTGTTCTATGGAAGCAGAGAGCTGAGTGAAGATTGATTTCTGTATAATCTTTAATCTGTTTCAGGATATTGTACCAAAAATAATTAATCATTGATAACTTCTCTATATTACTTCATTGACACAATTGAATTAAGATATCAAAAAGCATTGCAGAGTGAGTGCTAAAGTTGGACTAGGAGAAATTTATAGTTAGAAGTCTTAAATTGAGTCTAGTACTCTTAGTCTTATTTGTGGCCTAGCCGTATAAATTCCTGACTATAAAGAGTTGTGGGTTCAAGTCCTGTGGCTGGCATGTGTAATGTCTTTGACCAAGGTACCTACCCTCATATGCTCCACTCCACTCACGTGTCATGGGTACCAATATTTTTCAATGCCGAAAAGGTAGTAGACTCGCAGGGAAGGATGTGTAGGGCAACCCTCTCACTGAAAAAAAGAGATGGTCACTCTGACCTGTGTAAATACAAGCCATCTTACCTTTTTATGCTCTCATTCATCTTAAATGATATAAGTTCAAATATGTTAAAAAATCAAGACAATTAATTAGAAGCAAAAACTAGCATGTTTAGAGGAACCAATGCTGCAGCTTAAATTATCACACTTAAGCTGGAATTTGATCATGGTGCTAGTCTGAAATAATGTCACCAAATATTGAGGCATTTCCTTTTTTTATTATACTGGTTAATACTCCTGTTTTTAAGATGTTTTTAGTCCAATCTTGCTCGGATTTTAACCATTCCAATTTGTTCTTTTTTTAGTTGTATTTGTTATGTTGTCTAATAGATTTTCTAAGCATTTTACCCTAACCTCCTACCTACCCCTTTTCGTTCTCAGCCTCCTCGGAAATAAGGGTGTCAAAAATTGGTGGTTTCCACCGGGGCTCGAACCAGGGACCTATCCCATTCCAATCCCATGTCCACCTGCACCAAGCCACCTGGGAGCGCTGCCTAGGCAGTGAGGACCCCCATCTATGACATATTTGGACTTTGGATTTTTGTGTTTTTCTCTTGTAACCTTTTGTAACCTTTGGGAGCTTTAGGGTTAATGGGAGGGTTGTGTTTTGAGTACCGTAACTCTGCCCCTTATTTTGCAACAACTCTACATGCCACCAACCTACAGATGATAGCACAACGTTTAATTGCTTTCCAGCTGAAAGATGGGTTCACCCGCAACATACACTCCCGGTCAAAAGTGTTTGCGCACGCTTAAATACGGGTAAAAACGTAATTATTATATCAAACGACCAAGACTCTTAAAAAATTCATGTTTTTTACAGGTGCCTAATGTATCCAATATATATAATCTATGTTTTCTCTGATATTCGTTCTTCCATAACCATAAAAATGGCCGATTTCTACGCCCATATAAAAGTACACCACACACACTTTTTGATATGTACCTGTGTAGTTAATTACTCAATGCTCGTTATCACCGTGTAGCCGTAAAGAATATTTTCAGGCTGTAAGTTTTCCAACAAATGTGCAGTTATGTATTTAAACTCCGTTTTTATGTGCAGAAGAAAGTATACAGAATGCTTAGCACGCCATATTCTCAAATGCGCTAAATGCAATTCTTGTTGAGTTTTTTAGAGCTATCTATGTAAAATATAAATCCTAAAAAATGTGAGGCATATGATGAACAGTTCTCGAGATATGGCTGGTTAAAGGTTTTGTGCGCAAACACTTTTGACCAAGAGTGTAGGTTGTTCAGGTTGAATGTTCAATTTTTCTGGGTGTCTTTGATTAATGATCAGCTGTCATCATTATATTTATTGACAGGTCAACCTTGGATATGTGCAGCTTCCTAGCAGCTTAGAACCTCCAGGACAAGTCGACATCGGCACTCTGGGATTCACGCATTAGAGTTCACAATGTGTTTGATTAATGATCAACTGTCATCATTATATTTATTGACAGGTCAACCTTGGATATGTGCAGCTTCCTAGCAGCTTAGAACCTCCAGGACAAGTCAACATCGGCACTCTGGGATTCACGCGTAGAGTTCACAATGTATTTGTAGACGAAGTATGGGTTGTGGATCATCAAACATTTTATCTCAAAAACATGGACTATGATGCATTTGGACCTGGTAAGACTTTTTTTTGCCTCATAAGGTAAAAACCCAGTAGGTGTATTGCAGATGACATCCAAGCTACTTTCTCAGCCTGGGAAAATTCGTTCAGACATGAGCAGTTGATCAGTCTACTTTTGTAACTAAAGGCACTATCTACCAAACATATGTTCATACAACCTTGTAGCTTGGTAGTGTATGAAGTGAAATTGGATGTGCTATGGAGGTAACTTGTATGTTTAACATTTATTGCGATAGATCAGATTAGACCTTATGGTGACCTGATTCATTTACTTGTGTGTGACAACTCATAAACCGGATTTTGATGAAACACGGCGAAGGGAAGGGTACGTACGAGGGTCATTCAAA
The DNA here is from genome assembly GCA_000969725.1 of Ophiothrix spiculata. NCBI lineage: Eukaryota > Metazoa > Echinodermata > Ophiuroidea > Amphilepidida > Ophiotrichidae > Ophiothrix > Ophiothrix spiculata. The sequence goes on along the minus strand of JXSR01S074624.1, from coordinate 76,207 downwards.
AAGTTTTACCTGTTGTATCATAACTTTCGTTCTGTTAAAGGTAGCTACTTTCAAATTGGCACAAATATAGCTCAAAATGTCGTTTACATATAGTCAAAAAATCATATTAATGCCTTTTCTAGATTTTTGCAGGTGTCCTGAAAACCACGGTAAGATTTGGTACACCGGAAACGGTCAAAATATGTGTTACATTTTTAAAACTGGCTCAGGTACAGTGAATTAAAAAGGTCATAATATAGCCATGTAGTGTTGATATACAATAAAAATTATATAAAACATAACAATGGAAATACAATTGTACGGAATGATTAAAAAACTGACCCAAACTGAAAATAATGGTCACCCACAAGCACAACAATAATAGGAACAAATAGCCCATGCAGCAATATTATCAAAATCACTAAAGATACAGTTTAGAAAGAAACTGACTTTAACAAAACAAGATTTAAAATAGTTGCTTTATGAAGCTTTATTCTTGAAGAAATTTTCAAAGTAGATTACAAAAGAAACTAAATTTAATTTTTTGACTGAAAACTGTGGTATATCACCTTTAAATGTTGTTTTTGACATAAAAAATGCACTTAGAAAAGTCAGGCCATAGAAAAGCATGATATGCTGATATTTGTTACCTAAAAGGATACCAGACACTCTTTCAAAATATTGGGATTCTGGGTAATTTCTATAAGTAACAAGTTTACTTTATCAGTGGCATATGACTTATTGGATTATTAGGTTCACTTTCATTCCAATTTTGTTCAGTAACTACCAATATTTTAGGGTATACAGATGGTTATTCATACATTAGCTGCACATATGATTTCAGGTGCAATGTCATATGATATTTCACCGTTTCCGGTGTACCAAATCTTACTGTGGTTTTCAGATCACCTGCAAACATTTAGAAACGGTATTGATATGATTTATTAACAACATGTAGACGACATTCTGAACTATATTTGTGTCAATTTTCAAGTAGCTATTTTAAATAGAACAAAAGTTATGATACAACAGGTAGAACTTTTTGAATGACCCTCGTATATATATTCTGGATACCTGAGAAGAGGTTTTTGTCTGAAAATATGTTAATCAAGCACTTAAGCACATCATTCTTTAATGCTTACTAGATAGCATGCTTACTGTGAAAGAGATGTGTCAATACCCTTGCAGGAATATTACTAAAGTGCAGTCTGTTTGGCCCATTTTCTTCAAAACGGTGAAATAGTTTCACTGACCTGAACAAATACGAGCTGTCTGTTTAATCTTTGCCTTTTACAGATGCATATTTCTGGCCATTGACTCCAGATGGTATCGGATGGAGGGCAGATTGGAGATACGAAGATGAAACTGAAATCCAAAGGTAAAGATTGCTACTAACACATTAAAAAAATCCTCTAGCTTGCAAGTAGTGCCAATCAAGTTCTAAAGTGGTACTATCTTCTTTTTGTCACACATGGAGGTAGGTTGTAACAGAAAAAAATTATACATTGTTATTTACGCTGAGAAAATAAAGTTACACCTTGTATCACATTGTCATTTATCTATATCGAAAGCCAACTTCTTAAGCTACAATATGCACTTTGTTTCATCCAAATTGATAGTCTACAAGCAGAGGTATGGCAATTACACTGACCCTACCTTCAAAACCACCTGGACCAGTTTATCCGATTCATTTACCGGTAGCAAAATAATGGCACATAATGCCCCAAATCAGCCATACAATATTGAACAGGATAACGAGGCTTATTTAAGTGTTCCATGAACTTCTATCTAACAAAGGCATATTATAGACCTCTTAATGATGACCTTGCCCGTAGACTGTTGTATGCAAGAACAAAGGTTTAAGCGATATCCTAGTTGGCAGGACAACATATCATCTAAATGACAGAGTCAATATGCAAGCACTTTAAGACTACCCAGAGATTTCAAATACAGGTCAAATGAAACAGTATCATTTCTGAGCTTAACTTCTTTAAAACTCAAGTTTTATCAATTGAGCTAGGAAAATTATTTTTAATTTCAATTTTTCCCTTTGAATATGAAACTGTGTGAAAAAAACATGCAAAAGGAATATTGCTTTACACTCTTTGCTTGACATCGAGTCTTTGATGCAACTGTCAGACCTGCAACTGTTTATGCCTACTCTGGGATATAAGCAAAGCATAAGTTTTATCATAAAATATAAAATTATTTATGAATTATTCTTATCATATGAAAAAATAAAAGCATTTTTGAACATGAGGTGTGCTTTTTGTCATTTTATCTCACTGCATTGTTAATCTTCATGAATCATGAAAAACTGTTTACGCTGAAATAATGGTGAAATTGTCCCAAGTGGTTTTCAGCGGTCTTTACTTAAATGGTCGAAACTTTTGATCCTGACCATTAAATGAGACCATTTAAGTTGCTCCTGGTAGCCAATTAATCAGCCTTTCATATAAGGGAAAGTTTGTGAATTCAACGATTTTATTTTCCTAATGATATCGCTAACAAGAATGTATAATTTTTTCTGTTACAACCTGTACACTCAATCTTTGGTACTGGCGGGGTTCGAACTTTGTACCTTCTGCAATGTAATATAATATAAGCAAGCACCACTCTGTTTGAGCTAACTTTACTACAAGTAAAAAGTTGGCTAATTCTATTCAATTTGTTCAACACCCCCCAGAGACCACAAAATGTCTCACCATCTTCTCAAGATACCCTTGTAAATATCCATTGTTATAATCAAAATACAATTTACTTTCTGGCTTTGTTTATTACTTGCATAGGTGAACTATCATCGTAATATTTCTTTTAATGTATTATTATTGCTATATTTCAGACAGCGTCAAATCCCCCGTGATGGCAGAGCCTGGAACGATGTCAGCGTTTACGTCTACCTACCAGACTGGCTGACAGTTTACGATATCCCAGTTCTCAGTGTGTGGTGTGTGCTTGCCAGACAAAACTTTGGTCAAATTCAGATCCCTCTTGGACAACGCATACTAGATAATATTCCTCCTAGTCTGCCTGTACAGGTTCAATTGCAGGTTTGTTTGCCATTTTTGATTTTGTTAATATTCACCATTGAGACTCATAATTAGGATCTTTAAAGTATAGTACGTTTGTCACATTGGTGATACATAGAATTTTAAATGAAGAGTGATACATAGAATTTTAAATGAAGAGGACATATCAGATATTTTAAGGTATCAGAATAATTAAATAGTAATTTCCTATTTTTACTTACCACAGGGTGCCTCATATGAGCCTCAATGTGAGGTGTTAGCCAGTGATCAGTTCCATGTCGCATGGCAAATTGACGCTGCAAACTCTGCCATATCTGTCACGCTAGAAGGTAGAGTCGACCCAGGGACCTACATGGCATTTGGTTTGAGTGGTTCGGATACCAGGACAGCTATGATTGGAAGTGATGTTGCAGTGGCATGGATCGATGAAGGGACTCTTCAGGCTAAGGTGGAAGATTATTACCTGAATTCAAGACAGCAGGTAAGATAGAGTTGAACCAGGGACCTATGCATTTTGGGTGAGTGGTTCGGATACCAGGACAGCTATGCTGAGAAGTGATGTTGCAGTGGCATGGATTGATGAAGGGACTCTTCTGGCTAGGGTGGAAGATTATTACCTGAATTTAAGGCAACAGGTAAGATAGAGTTGAACCAGGGACCTATGCATTTTAGGTGAGTGGTTCGAATACCAGGACAGCTATGCTTAGAAGTAATGTTGCAGTTGCATGTTGAAGAGACTCTTCAGGCCATGGTGGAAGATTATTACCTGAATTCAAGGCAACAGGTACATAGTAGAGTTGAACCAGGGACCTACATGGCATTTGGTTTAAGTGGTTCGGATACCAGAACAGCCGTGATTGAAAGTTTAAATGTTTCAGTGGCATGGATTGATGAGGACTCAAAAACACCAGTTCGCAATGTTATTGAATACAAGGGATATGCTGTTGATCTTGTGACCGAGTCTTACTTTATACTCTAAGGTTTATTATAGTATAGAGCTGATGTTTTTTTTTTCAATTGCTTCAGTTATTTAAGATTACCACTCAAATTTGATATATCTTTTATTACTTGTGAATAGTGTCTGCTGACCTTGGGTGAAGGAGCATGCCCAGATGAAATTTCTTCAGCACCAGGGAGTAAAGAGGACCTTGGATTAACAGCTTATACATATCGTAATGGCGTTGCATCTATTGCCTATAGAAGGCAACTATCAACTGGTATGTATCACAGACAACTGAAGGATATGGATAGAAAAAGAGCCTAAAAAACTTTGTGAATTGTAAACAGAATAAAAAGAACAACTTTGTATGTTATGCGAGTACTTGATATGTAGGTTGTCTCTGCACTATGCATCTTCAATTAAATCAGCGGTTTTTAGTTTAAGGGGTTTTCTCAGACATGCAGTTGCTTATGACTGCGGGATAACTATTTTTTCATAAATAGTAAAAATGAAAAAATGTTTGCATCCGTTTCGTGTGTGCAAATTTCAGTGCATATGCACAATACATGCTTTACTAACGCGTTTGGTTACTCACGCACCGCATCTCTGCGTTAAATATACGTAGGAAATTATGCAGACACAGATGTGCTACCAAAGTAATCAAATAGATTCGTTATCAGTACAAATAAATCTAAATCTAAATTTTAGAGAAAACAATGGAGAATTTGCATTACTGAGAAAACCCCTTAAGTAGATGGCTTGTTACGTATGAAACTAAAGGAGGGATATGCAAAGTTCCATTAAACTACAAGATTTTATGAAATAATTGAGTGATTTACTCCTTTAGAGTGCGCATAATTTTACCAAAATTATGCATGTAAGTTCTTATTAGTTTAGTAAGTTTTCATTACCAATATATCATCAATATAGGTTAAAACTGGTCATCAACACTTACTTTTTATGCCGTATATTTCAGTGATGCCCATCACCATCCTCAGCGGTCTAATTCTGAGTTCCAACTGATCCTCCTCTGAATCTCGCCATAGATGGCGTTCTAGATGAGGTATTCCCAGAAGAGAATCAAAAATTGCAAAAATTAATGAAAGTTCGTGCCCCTGTCTCTATTTAGGGTGGGGCTGGTATCTTTCTTGATGTAAATAGCCTCTCTTATTTTGCGTGGTAAAAATGTGTCCTCCCTGCATAGTACAGACACGTTCTCAAGATCTGGTTCATGTCTGGTTTTCTGACAATGTTTCGCTATAGCTGAGAGATTATAAGCTTTTTTTGCGGTGTGTTCTTTAAGCCGCTCACCTAAAACTCGTTTAGTTTCTCCAACATAACTTTGTTGCAACTGCTACAAGGAATCCGGTAAACTACTCCAGACTATTCTTCAACTATAGTCTTATAGTAGTATATTTATCTTCAGTTGAGTTTAAATGATAAAAGTTTGTCCAAATCCAAGATGGCGGCTGCATGTTTGCCAAAATTTGGCCCAAAAATTACTCTTGTGTTATAAATTCTAAATATATTGTGGATCTATATGATATATATATATATAATATCGTTTCTAGCTGTAGAAACTTACGTAATGTCAATTGTACTGAAAATTATTATAAGAAATAAAACAATAATAACTGTATGCAGAGATGCCAACCCTCCCTGATTATCAGGGAGGCTCCCTGAAATTCATTCAATTTTCTTACAAATTTGTTCTAAATTTGACAACCTCCCTGATTCAGGAAGGCTTTGTTCCCATTAACTTGCATGTAATTCTGAAAACCTCCCTGATTTCTGTGTGAAGCCTCCCTGATTGCTGGATGTGAATGTTGGCATCTCTGCAGTGTATGTCTTTGAAATCGATGATTGTTTGGGCCCATCATGATAGCTTATGTAGAAAGATGCCAATGTTCAAATCCAACAACAACTGCTTTAAACAATACATGAATAACTGTGTTGACTAATTGACTTCTTTAATTTTTTAGGTGATATGAATGGTGACAAGCCTATACCATTGGACAGTCCCGTCTATATATCATGGGCTATAGGTCAAATCAACCCCAGTGGCTATGTGGTCTACCATGAAGTGAGGACACCAGGTAGGACATGAAAAGAGGGCATATACTGATAAATATTGATAAATATGTACATGACAAAAGTGACGGACTGTACTGATATGTTCATACATCATGCGGCACTGGGAAAATGAATTGAGGACAAGAGGACTTATGTCATGTACTGTAAACGCCAATATTTCCGCGCTCAGTAATTTTCGTGCTCCGCCAATTTTGGACCATTTTGCGCGTTCTTATTTCGCGCATATGAACATTGTTCGAGTATAGAATTCCATTTGCAACAAATCCACATTAATTTTCACGGTACATTTATTTTCACGCTAATCTCATTTTGCGCGAAAAGCGCGAAAATAAATGTACCGCGAAAAATACCACTTATACAGTATGTAAACAAAATTGCTGGATGGACTTAATTCTATACACATAGAAAATATACCAGGACATCTCAGTGACATATATGCTACTGCTTGTCACACCGTCTTTAGCACCAGAGGCCAGTTACACGCGCATCCTAGATATTGATGCGTGAGTCACATGTGCAACGCCTCCTGCATCTCCTGTAGTTGTGTGCAGCTACGTACACGCTTGTCTGTATCAATTCACGAAGTGAAGAGGATTGCCTATTTGGTGTTGATCAAAGTATAACTTGTGTTGTCTATGTATTCATTAAATAATAGACAATGATAAAAAATGCATTTATCCTTATCTATTCTTTACAAACAGGCAGTGTCCAGATCAACTTTGGTCGCCAAGGAATCTCAACATGTCCCATGATGACTGGAGGAACTGACCCAGACCTGCCGCCCTGGCCTCAGACTGAAATCATCGGTGGAACTCAATCAGGAGCGCCTGACACACATTTTATTGTTGACATTGGACAGGCAGGCGGGCCTCGTGGATATGAAGGAATTACAGGTAAGGCCAAAAAAAAAAGAGGGTCGGTCGGTCGTTTTTAATTTTTTTTTTTTCAATACTCTTCCACGGACCGCTAGGTCGATCGGCCGCCCCAGCCTTCACAACTTCCCCCGCGACATCCAAATCAAAACAATCTAATACCTCTTGTAGTGATTTGGGACATCATAAACATTTTGAGGGTTGAATATTGAAAAAAGCAAAAATATAACATTTTTTCTTTGTAGTTTTTGGTAAGTTTTGCATCTTTTTGAGAAAAAAAAAAATTCAATAAAAAAAAAGTTTGGGTCGGGCTGAAAAATAGGGTCGGTCGGTAGAGGGCAACCAAACAATTTTTTTTGGCCTAAGATCGTGTGAATATATATAGAAGTGGGTTAGTGCAGAGCAGTCATGCTTTATTTGCTTTACACCAATTTGTAGATTGGATTTTTAATTTTGAAATTTTCAGAAGTAAAGTATAGTCTGCCAGGCAGGAAGTATTTGTAAAGAATAGGTGGAGCTCTTTAAATGATTGCAGCTTTTTTAGTTCTGCAGTTTTTTGCCAAAATCTATAGAAAACAGGTAATCCAAGATCAGCTTAGGCATCCTCTCCAAATTGTCCCTTTAAAATTTCAGGTCCCGTTAAGCTCCCTTTAAACTTATTTTTTATTGTTAAAAGGGAAATGGGAATCCTCTAGGGTTATAAATTCTACTAGGATATTGGGGAGTCTCCAAGAATGGATTTCATAATTTTCAAGTAAAAATATAAAGAATTACATTACATTCCTAAGGAATTATGTTAAAGAGAGCTTAACGGGTCCCGTTGATTTCAAAGGGACAATTTGGAGAAGATCCCTTAGTACAAGCACAACAAATGACAATGATAGCCTACGCATTATAAACTTTTTTTGCAGACATTTTTGGCTTGGATATGTTTGGTATGTCAGGGATAAGTTGATTCCTACCCCGACTTTAACGAGGAAGTCATTTATACATAATGTGCTATTTTCGAAAAAGTATACTTTTGGTCCCATCAAAAACTTTACCCTAACTATAACTGTGAATCCTTATCCTAAAACTAGCCCCAATCCCAACCCTAACCCCCAAACCCTAACTTGACCGTAACCCTGATACTGACCCTTAACCCTAACCCTACAATTTTGGATTGGACCTAAAGTACACTTCGTTCGCTATTTCTTGCAGGCATTTCTGGCTGGGGTATTGCATGGTATATCAACGATGAACTCATTCCTATTCTGACCCTAACAAGAGGAGTGACCTATACATTTGAAGTGTATGGTGGGGACAACCCTGACCAGTCCGCAAGCTATCATCCGTTTTATATCACAGATGATCCTGTTGGCGGTCAGAGCACATCACCTGAAAATCGAAATGTAAGTATTGAAGGGAAATAAGTCATTTATTTAACAGTTTGTATGAAATGAGTGCACTAAAAATTGATGGAAGTAGGGGTATTTCGGTGACAAATTTGGTCAAAAAAGCAGGTCTTCCAGTGACAAAGTACCAAAAAATGAGGGGGTCTTTGGATGAAATTCACCAAAAGGTAAGCTGTTTCAAGGTCAAAATAGCCAAAAATTTGATGAATTTTGAAAAAAAAATCGAGATTTGAAAGATTGTTTTAGTGACAAGGAAGTTTAAAAAATAAGGGGTCATTGAGTGACAGTTGGTAAAAATAGGGGTTCTTCCGGTGAGAGCGAGCCCCTAAAAGCGGGTCTTTTTGGTGGCACATGGCGTGTACCTCAAAGTTGAGTACCCCCTGGGCTTTTTAAGCATCCTCTTCCGCTCCATAGGATGCCCATCTCAAGGTTACTTCAGTTCCAATTTTCCTTTTCAATGAGAGTGGATCAAAAATATGTTTTCAATAGGCCTTGGACTTCACACTGGTAATTTACTACCTGGATTCCTGACCCAATTTTTGCAAAAATTTATGCATATCGAAAATAATTGGGAAATAATCTATATTGAAATAATATGTATACAACTTAGTGCTTACAATATGAGTTATTTTTTGTGTGATTCAATCAAGCTTTATTAATACAATCAAAGTTACAGATCATGGTGATAAAGTGCACTGTATGTGTGTTAGGCAGTAAAAATTGACAACAGTGGTTACAAAATAAATTAAGAACTGTCCATTATATGAGAGGGTCGGTACATGAAATTTTGATGTGTGTGTTTTTTCTTCATATTCATTTCATCTGAAAGACAATTCATCTGGATAGGCTGAAGAATATTTATATTGTATAACTATACATGTTTTCTGCCTTTTTATCAAAATGAATACATTTGGGTTTCCAAGCCAGAGCTTGTGTGAAATTTAATATATTATATCTTATTTGATTTTTTCTTTATTCCAGAATGTGCGCATTTTCGCAGGTCCCCAAGGTAAGCAGTATTAAGGGACGGGGCTGACCATATGCTCATCCCCAGGGCTGACCATATTCTCATCCCCAGGACTCAAACAGAAAGCAATACCATTTTGGTGTCAAATGAAAGGCCACATTTTTTCTCATTATAATCTTGAAATTAAATCATCTAATTGAGAAATATTATGAAAAATTGAAAATGTACTGGTATATCTATCTTCAATTTCTTATACATTTATGCATCAACCTCATCTTCAAAGTGTTACATACTTTTTGAAACCCTTCCCCTTTCGAGGATGTTCATGTTGCAAAATTACACAAGGAGGATTAGGTTTAGTATACAACATGTTCCAATTCTCTGGGTAATGATAGAAAGCTTTTATTGTGGTAAGATGTTTATCATTGATCGGGCCCTGTCAACCCTTTGTTTTCAGAAATAGTTTTTTCACTGTAACTCAGCAACTGATAATTGAATTCAAATAAAAGTATACATTTCTAGAAGAGGATTTGCATACTGAACATGATGGTCAGGTCATTTTTGGACCAAAATGTGAAATTTTGGCCCTAAGGTCCAAAAAAGGTCAAAAATTGTGTTTTTGGCCCAAAATTTTACGGGAAAGCTAACTAAACTTTGCTTTGGTAAAATTTTGAACTTTTTTACTTTTTAGAACCTAGAAAGCAATATCTAGGAATGCATTTTTTATTTTGTTGATTTTTTTCTTAGTTTTTGAGATATTGTCAAAAGTTTGTCCAAAAATGTCAAAAAATTCCACTCCTGACACCATTGTTGGCAAAATATGACATTTTTTGACCTGTTTTTGGCAATATTTCAAAAAATAAGATAAAAATCAAAAATTTGAGAAATGCGTTCCTAGATATTGCTTTCTAGATTCTAATCATGTTCAGTATGCAAATCTGCTTCTAGAAATGTATACTTTTATTTGAATTTAATTATCTGTTGCTGACTTACAGAGCAAAAACCATTTCTGAAAAAATGGGTTGACAGGGCCCTTAGCTAATTCTTTCCCCATGGAAGATTCTGTGAAGTCTTTCGCAGGGTTATATGAAATTCTAATGAATCAGCTAACTGCTTGGCACCTGATTTGATAACCATCATGGTCCTTCATCTACTGCACCAAGGTATAGCTTGCAAAGTATAGATGTTTTTTCACGTTCAGTTGATCATTTTTTTAATTCATTCTACAATTCTGTGAAATCCTTTTATGAGTATTCTGGGGGAGACTGGTATTTAAGTGGATCAGCTCAATAAAAGATAACACATGATCTCTCTCGGTACAAAAATCACTATAAAAGAAAATAGGCTGATTATCATTTTAGCATAGCCTTTTGTTATATATTTGATAAAACTTTGATTATTTTCCTCACTACAGACGGCCCATTATGTGAGTGGCAGAGTACAAACTTGCGGGATCCTAACGAGTATGACACATTTACGGCATTCCTTGATGCAGGCGGGTTGGTTCGTATTTGTGATAGACCCGGTCAACCGGGAGGAATCTTGGAATGGACTCCAGATTTTGATACACCTGATGAGGTCTACTATCAGGTAAAGCTTAGCTTCCATTTTTATTCATATCAAGATTTTTGGAGTTTAAAATGGTGGGTGTTAAGGTTTTCAGTTACAACTTTTTTAGTTGCAAATACGTTACCCTCCATTGTTACCCTACGTCACAGTGTAAACGCACCATTACTGGAACATGAATATAGAGGTCTTGTAAAAAAGCACAATATTACATAAGAACATTAAAAACAATTATATAAATTAGCAATCAACATGTTCAAGCCTACATTAAATCTGTAAAAAATCTTGACTAATGGGGAATTACACTCCTCCCAGTGGGCACAAATTTACTTCTCAACGTTGATACCTCAACTTCTCAACCTTCTCAACGTTGATATTTGGTTGAGAAATGATTTGATGTTGAGATATCAATGTTGATAAAAGGTTGAATTAAGGTTGAAATTGTGATTAATATTTGGTTGATTTGAGGTTGATATGGTTGAATTTTGGTTGAACTGTGGTTGAATTTAAGTTGAGATATCAACTTTTATTGATGAGTTATAGTTGATTTTAAGTTGAAATATCAACGTTGATATCTCAACTTCAAATCAACCACAATTCAACCACAAAGTTGATATCTCAACGTCAAATCAACCATAATTCTACTATTGAAATTTTGGTTGATATTCAGTTAAAACGATGTTGATATGGTTGAATTTTGGTTGAATTATAGTTGAATTTCAGTTGAGAAAGTTGAATTTTGGTTGATCATTGTTACAAATTTAACTCATTTCTCAACCAAATATCAACGTTGATAAATGGTTTAGAAGTTTATTTGTGCCCACTGGGCTTGTACCTCTCACTTGCATGGTCAGTGCTCTACAATGAGTTATCTCCAGAATGTAGGCCTAGATACATATTAAATTTGGTATCATTTTGAAGCTTACAGTTTGGCCATTAATTTTAGCACTAGTGTTACAT
>JXSR01S074624.1:18771-58492 GCA_000969725.1 Ophiothrix spiculata | reverse complement strand
TACAATGAGCAACATGTAGGAGTCGACAACTGGACCCTTTTGCCGCGGCGGTACACATATGGGCTTAGGATATAGCTCATGAGAGTATCTTTCTTGTTTCCATTAGAGTCCTTAATGAAAACTGAAAAATAGCTATGTAACCTGAATACCACTTTCTTTCTCAATGGTTTAATCAGGTTGGTGTTTGTGGATTTAATCCTTGAACACATACTCACCAGGGCCATAAGAAGGCATGTAAGCCAAGGGGGGCAAACACATTTACCGTCCCGAAATTCATGTTTCGTCCTGATGTACATACCATCAATACCGAAATTTTTGCTATTTTTAGCCAAAAATCTATATAAAACCTTGATATTTGTGCTAAAATTAGCTTATTTTGACTAGAAATAATCGGGACAGTAAACGTGGTAAAATATCGTCCCGATATTTTAATATTTGTCCCGTCAACATCCCGATTTTTCAAGCAAGGGGGGCAAATGCCCCGTCCCCTGCTTCGTACAGCCCTGGTAGACACAGACCATTATATCAGAATGTCAGGAAGGTAACTGAACATTGTTTTACTGGGAATTCTCAAATGATGTGCAAAAATTATCACTTTTTTGAAGATTTTAACTGAAAACTGTCTTTACATGATGGATTTTTAAGATTTTGGGTCAAGTAGCTGTGACGTCAGTGTAGATTGGTATATTTTCAAAAAGAGGTTAAAAATGACAATTTTTGACCAAATGGCTAAAATATTTGGAGTAAGGTCATTATGATACAGAAAGTGTTTTGAATCAGCACCAAATTTGACATAAGGTTAGCCACTTAAACCGGTTTACACAAAATTAAGAATTACAATAAGAAAAACAATTCTCAAAATTTAAATAAAACGAGACATAAGAAAACAAATTAGCCTAATCTTGTAAAAAAGAGGTCATCACATACTTGAGTTCTTTGCTCTTTTTTTCCCATACAGCATTTGTGAAAATGGCTTATCAACATGTACAGAGCGAGCTTGTGGTAAGTAGCATGGAACTATACTCTATCAACCTTGAAGTATGCAACAAGAAATCAGACTCTGTTACAAGACCCATAGCATATCCCTTGTATTTTACAACATTGTGAACTGGTGGTTTTGTATTGTGTAAGAGACTATTAATGATTGATTAAAATTGATTAAGACCAAATAACTGCATATATTGATATTTTTTGACATGAATTCTTCATGATTTTGGTATTAGTTTGGGCTAATTGTGTTGCTACTACATTTACAAACATTCATTGAACATGAATTCATTTGAATATTCAGCTAGATTTGGTACGTTGCTATGATTCCAGAAATATGGACTAATTTACTTCACCGATTGATCATATTGGTTTTTGTGCATGAATCAGCTGTTTGTTTTAGCAATGATTTTTGGAAGGGTCTCTACTGATTTATGAAAAGAACTTAAATGGCAAAAAAAATAAAAATAAATAAACCACATCCAAAGATGGTTATGATAAACTGGTTCTTGTTGATTATCACTTTTTGAATAATCTGATTCTCATAATCACATGTTTTGGACTAGGTGTTTTATGGAATTTCATGAAAATTCCTGTAATAATCTAAAATTCTGTTGCAACGTGCTAATTATATATAAAAACCACTGCTGATATTCTGATGTCAGCATTATCAATAATTCTTAGTCAATGATTGTGATTTCACTTCCTTATTAGGAATAATTGGCTATCCATTATGAGACAAGAGATGACAGCGCGTTAGCATTATGCGCAGTGGTTCCGCGCGTTGAAAATTGCGGCGCGGTGTAGATGTACGCACATATCTGATGCGCATTTATTTACTTGAATTGGAATGTTCTATGTTAATTAGTATAGGGGTGTATGTTTTCCAGTAATGATGTTTGTTGTGTTTTGGAAAATATTCAACTTCATTCTTGATCTTAAAATGTCTCAAATTTTTGACTAAGAACGAGAATAAAAGTTAATATTTTTTTGTTTTGCCTGTCATCTATCGTCTCATAATGGATGGGCGTACATTATTTTTTTTTGTAATGGGCACCCCCGAAAAAACAATAAATCTTATCTTTTATTCTCTAAATATTCATCTATTTTATATTATACAGGATGTACAGATCCAGCTACTGGCGCAGCCATCCCTGAAGGGGCCGACCCGGTGCCAAGACAAAACAATCCATGCCAATTGTGCTCTTGTAGTAACGGTGTTCTCAACTGTGATATTGTTATTGACTGCCCACCTCCTCCAACGGACGTTGTAAACTGTCTTCCACGATACACAAATGATGAGTGCTGTCCGTCGTATGCACATTGTATGCGAGGTATGTTTTGTTGATTGAGTATAAATTTTGCGCAAATTCATGCACTAATTCCTCTTTATATTTTACATTTCTTCTCATATACCCTAAAAGAATACCTTGATATGTAAGTAATTGTGAGTTTTTTCTATAACCCTAACAGAACCAAATCTCACATCACGAAAAAGTCCAGATACGTCACAGACGGGGGTTATATGCAAGGAAAAAATCGCTGCCCGGGCGGCGTCTCAGCGGTGGCTTGCTACTGGTATCACTCGCTTAGGAAACAGGAGGTCCGTGGTTCGAATCCTGATGAAAATCTGTGTTTTTCATCACCCTTCACTTTTCGAGGAGATAGAAACGAAAAAAGTTAAATGATCAGTTACGGTTAATATGTAAAATATGACATAGGAATATATGTTCATGACTAACATCTTCATGTGTATCTTTTTGTCATATTTTGATGAATATCTAACCTGCTTTATCTGTCTATTTTTTTTCATTTCACAGGATGTACAGATCCCGCCACTGGTGCAGTCATCCCTGAAGGGTCGATCCCAACGCCAAGATCAAGCAATCCCTGCCAGCTGTGTTCTTGCAGTAATGGTGTTCTTAACTGTGATAATGTCATTGACTGTCAACCTCCTCCAACGGGTGCTGTAAACTGTCTGCCGCAATACGCAAATAATGAGTGCTGTCCGTCGTATGCACATTGTACAATAGGTATGTTTTGATTGGTTCTTTTAGTACAATTTTGTGCAAATTCTTGACTGATTTGAAGTTTCAATATTCAATTTCTTGCTCGTATAGACCATATCGATAATTGACCTACTCCCGCAGTTGATGGGGTAAATCCACAGAATCGGACGGGGAACGGAACTCAGAGCGAGAGCAAGTAGTGTGTTTATCATACTTGGCCTCGTTCTGAGTTCCGATTCCCCGTCCGGTTCTGTGGATTTACCCCATCAACGGCGGGATTATGTCAATTATCGATATGGTCTATACCCTCAAACGATATTTAGGGAATTGTGACTTTTGAACATTTTCAAATAATTTTTAACTTTTTTTCTTAAAAATGTAAATTTAAACATTGTAACATTAATGAATGGTAACATAAAACAGATGTACTTAATGATATAGGTTATACAGGGTGAGTCAAATTAAAGTGTAATCAATGGAGGAATATTTTACAGGAAATCTGTCTTATGTTTATCAACTTTAATTTTGCTTGATAAATAGCAAATTTAATCAGCTTTCTTGATAATTTTAGTGGTTTGAAATTGACAAATGCATTCAAAAGTAACAGCCGTTTAAATGAAGGTACCCAATTTTGATGACAAATTTGCTTCAACATTAGGCAAAAAAACAATGTTTGTTTGTACTCGACCAGCCGACCCGATATTTGTGGCTGACCCTTTTTTTTTAAATATGCAACGTAAACAACCCTAAAACTTGCTCTAAAACGGCGATCAAGTTCTGAATGAGATCTCAAATAGCATGTCTTGCACTGGCTGGCCGGAGTAAAATCATCGTAGCGGCGACGTCAGGTTTTAATATATACATCGTACAAACAGCATGTGAACTTTAGATAACGTGACTGTTAAATGACATATTTTGACAATAGAATCCCAGTATAGTTGTTGTAGGATGTTTTTAGGCGACGAAAGAATAAAAATAATTTTTATGAAATATATGTTTAATTTCATGCAAAATATTCATTGACACACATAAATATGTATTCTTAAATTCGTTTCTGTCAATATTTTGCAAAAACAAAATCGTTTATTTAAAAACTTACATTTTTAACACGGTGATGTTGCACACCACGAACACGTACTGCACGAATCTGTTCCGTTACTACTTGCAACCATAGATCCCTTCCATGAGTATGCTCTCGCTGTTGAGCTAAAACAAGGGCCAAATATTATTGTTTCCGTTCTTAAGACATTCAAACTGTCATCAACACTCAATGACGTTTATTTAAGCTTTCTCAAGACAGAGGATCATAAATGGAAGACTGGTCCATGTCAAGTGGAAACCATGCTTTGCTTCTTACGTTTCCACAAGGTCGTATTATTATTTTTAAAAATCAGACCGACCGACCCTATCTTTTTGGACCATTACTAGTACAACCAAACAAATTTTTTTTGGCCTAAATACCTTACGGATTGTGCATTGATGAACTTGATGCTGCATTTAAGGCCCTGCGGGGAAACCCGAAACCCCGAATTTTCCCGGACCGGACCGGACCGGACCGGACCGAAACCGGGTCGGGAAATTTTTTTGAGCTTTTTTCGGGTTCGGTACGGTCCGGGAAAAATATTACCGGGGTCGACCGGGTCGGGGAATTTTTACTCGGGGTCGGGGAAAGTTTACGTTCGGTCCGGGAAATGCAAAAGCTCGTTCGGGGTAAAAATAAAATGGAGCAACAATTAATCGCTGTGTCTATAATGTCATTTTTTAACTTGCACTTTCATGTCCATTTAATCGTTTGTACTTTGCATTAGTTGCTGATCTGTCATTTGTCATTGCCTTGCATTTCATGTACCTGAAATGTTACGCTGTTCATTGATATCAAAAAGTATACTACTTCAGGTTGAGCTCTTGGGGATCATTATATGATCCCACGCCTTCCAATCTATAAATATTAATTACAATTTTTGCCACGATGTTTTGAGTTGAAACTCTAATTTTTCCTTTACCACTTTACCGAATAAAGCACATTTAGACTTGTGACGTCAACAAGCATTTGCTTCTTATAAACAATCACATAAATTCCCCGCGCGGACCATAAAATCATGTGAACATTTTTCGTGAGGTCCTAAATAAGGTCATTTGTCTTAAATTGAGTCATTTTTTTCTTAATTGGTTTTAGGTGAAATCGTAATCATTTTTAAACACAATTTTAATGACTTGAAATTCGGGGTAACTCGGGTCGGGGAAAAATATCCATCTTGACCGGGAAATCATGAAAAACTACCGGTCCGGGTCGGTCCGGTCTAGAAAAAATCCTTTCGGGTCGGGGTCGGTCGGGGCAAGCTAAATTTGTATCGGGTCGGTCCGGTCGGGAAATAAATTTTCGGGGAACGACGGGGTCGGGGTGAGAAAAAACCTGCCCCGCAGGGCGTTAGCTGCATTCAAAATGTTAAACGGGCATGCATTGTGCAGAGATACTGAAGAAGATTCAATGATGCAGATCAAAGCACTGATGGTCACTTCATATATCAGTGCACAATCTTGACAACCAATACCAGGAGATAAATCATGGCGCAACAATTTAGCAACCGGCACTGGCATTTTGTTGCAATTAAGTATCATCAGATTCATAGTCCGGTTGAAGATCGCCGTCTGTTTTGTCTGTAGTTTACGGATGCCTACCAGGTCCCATCACCTCAAGCTATTTAAAATATAATTTATAAGCTATAAAGACCATGCAACTCTTTGTAACAAAAACAAGGAGAATATGAAAGATCCTGATCCGGATGATTCAACAAAACAACAACCGAATTAGAAGAGCTTTTTGAGAGATCTGAACATAATTACCTCGGGAGTCAACCCAGTACCTGATATTTCACAGTACACATTCAACAGCCTATTGTTTTCTTGTTATTTTATTTCCATAGAAGTTAGCTATCATAACAATTGAAAGAGACAACAGCCTTTGTTTTCAGTACGAAAGCAAACTAAAAGCGTAGTTTGATCGCCGTTCAAATTGGTTACCTCCACTCAAATGACTATAACTTTAGAATGCTTTGTCTGATTTCAACACAATAAATTTTCTATGAAAACTAATGAAATATGACATCTCATACAAGAACAATTTTGCAAAAGAATACAAGGAACTGGTTACATAAAATAATCACTGATTAGATTACACTTTATTTTGACTCACCCTGTATATCCTAATCCAGTATGTTCCCTCACCTGTGGACATTTCGACTACACCTGTTGTCTTTCTCAACACTTAGGGCCGAACCATAGTCGGCCTCCAAACAAAATTTTCCTACCAAACATTTGGTTGTGACGTCACCAAATATTTGCCATTGAATTTAAAGTATGAACGGGTAACAAACATTTGGTCCAATGTATATGACAATTCAATAACATGTGCAATCTAGCGCACAATTTTATTTGGTCTCAACTCGGTGTTGAAGTTATTTTGTTTGGAGTCACTCGTCATTTTGACGTCAAGACCAAATGTTTGGTAGCGAAAATTTTGTTTGGAGGACGACTATGGTTCGGCCCTTAGGTGGATGTCCCAGGTGCTTTCATGTGTTTTTGTTTTCCCTGAATAAATCATCTTTCTCCTTTGATTCATTTTGTATTATACAGGATGCATAGACCCTACTACTGGTTCAGTCTTCCCTGAAGGTTCCGCCCCATTGCCAAGCCCAATCGATCGCTGTCAATTATGTACTTGTAGCAATGGTGTACTGAACTGTATAAGGCCTGATGTTATTGACTGTCCACCTCCTCCAGCGGGCGCTGTAAACTGTCTGCCGCGATACACAAATAATGAGTGTTGTCCATCATATGCACATTGTACCCCAGGTATGGTATGGTTTCCTTGTTATTTTCAGGAGATAAACATGATTTGAGATTTCAAGATGTTATGTCACATGCCACTGCAGCTTTGTTTGACAATGTTGAGTTATCACGATGCAGTCAAGCGCATTGGCATACTGTATAAGTGGTATTTTTGCGCTACATTTATTTTTGCGCTTTTCGCGCAAAATGGGATTTGTGCGAAAATTAATATGTATTTGTTGCAAATGAAATTCTATACTCGGCCAATGTTCATGGGCGTGAAAATAAAAACCCGCAAAATGGTCCAAAATTGGCTGAGCGTGAAAAAATTGGCGTTTACAGTAATCACCACAGTGTGTTGAATTCAGTTCAACTGTTTGCAAAGTGTCGTCACAATCAAAGTGATTGATATTATATAAATGAATACGCCAGTACAAGAAAACCCCAACTCCAATAGCTCCCTTCTGTCTGTAACCCAATCGTAGTGTCACATTTGACCTTGTAGTTGACTTTTTTAGACATTGTTAGATACTTTTTCTAGTATATAGTTGCAGAGGGGAGCTCATGGAGTTGGGGTTGATTTGTACTGGCTGTTTACGTATAGCAACTATGTACTATAACAATTATCTAACAATGTCTCAAAAATCATTTACAAGGTCAAATGTGACACTGTGATTAGGATATTGACATGGAAATGCTATTTTAGTTATGTGAAAGCATTTTCAGAGATGCATTTATATTTTATTTTATAAGTATAATTAACAGAAGGGAGCTATTGGAGTTGGAGTTTACTTATACTAGCGTATTCAAATACATATTTCAATACAGTGGTTTGAGGCGATGTATTGCAAAATGATTTTACCAATGTCTAGATCATCTATCATCGAGGGAAAGTGTTTTGTAAGTCTTCTCTGAAATAAACCATGTTCTATTTATTTCACTACATCACAAAAGCTTAAAAGGTCACAGTATAATTTGGAAAAAAAAAATTAAAAGTCCAGAAATTTGTTGTTTTGCTGTAGCCCATGCGGTTGTCAAAATGAGTACTTAAAATTTTGGATGTTATGCTTGTCTTGTGACAGCCACTCAGAAACTAGCTTCATAATAAATGTTAATGACAAATTGTGACATCATGGCAACAGACTTGTAGTCGAGTCACCAAAGTAGAGTCCCAAGTCGAGTCAAGTCACCAGTGACTCGAGTCTTGAGTCAAGTTGAGTCACTACAGACTAGAGTCTCTAGTCAAGTCGAGTCACTGGATACTCCAGTCTCAAGTCGAGTCGAGTCAATGACATCTCGAGTCTTCAGGGAAGGAGATCGAGTCGAGTCATGGTTATCCATCGAGTCGAGTCAAGTCCTCAAAATGTGATTTCAAATCAATGGGGTCATGATATTTAACACATAATAATGCTTTAAAAGATAAGAATCAATATATACTCTGTAAGCATAGCAGACCGGATCATAAATAAATTCCCAATTAGCCAAAAATTGGCTAAGAACTTTCTTGTGGGGGATGCTTTTGGGGGATGATGACAATGTATGTTGCAAACAATACAGATGTTTTTATAACCCCTGGTTTTCTATACCATTGCCATTTCAAGTACAGAGGATTTTAGTAATTTTTTTAGAATGATTAGAATCCTTGGTTTTGTAGGCTATAGCAGTAAACCTTGTATGAAACTTGTAGTTTACTTTGAATATCAATGATACAAATATTGAATATTTTCTTTTTTTCAGAAAATTGTCTCGTTAATGGCCAACAATATGCATTAGGCCAATTATGGCAACAAGACTGTAACACATGGTGAGTATGTGGCAACGATGATCTCAAAAAGATTTCACTTCTCGATCAGTTAGCAATCTGTTCGGTTGGAGACTTAAAAGGCAAGGGGCAGCCTAGCATTTATACACACATTAGAGGTATAGGGGCAACCTACTTTTGTGCAAATAACTGTTGGCAAGGGTCAGCCTTCAGGAAGACTCTTTTAAGAGCCACAGATATCTCATAAGAACAACACATTAGAGGTTAGGGGCAACCTACTTTTGTGTGAATCTGTTGGCAAGGGCAGCCTTCAGAAAGGCTCTTTCCAGAGCCACCACAATCTCAAAGAGGTGGTCTGCTTTTAACACTGTTGGCAAGGGGCAGCCTTCAGTGAATGTCTCATGCGAGTCATCTGTGGGAAGTGACGGCCCACATGTCTTTATAATAATATTTGTCCTGAAGAATCGAGCTACTCCTGACGAAAGCTTGACAGTTCAAAACTTATCCGACGGCGAACCCGCTAAAATCTACCAATTGTTATGAATTCCTAAAAGCCTTTCTCAAAAAACAAAACAAAACAAATTAAAAAAAAATGATCTCAAAAGCAAAACCATGGTAAAGTTGAATTGTGACCATAATGGTGAACTCATGAACCGCACCCATGATGAAGGGCATATATATAACAGACTGCTTTGAGGGGCATGGTTTAAATTATTTTCCCGAGGTGATCTCAAAACCATGAATATGCCCGAAGCAAAGCTGAGGACATATGGTTTTGAGATCACCGAGAGGAAATAAATTTAACCATGCCCCGAACAAAAAGCAGTCAATATTCGTTTTATATACCAAATACATAGATTTTTGTCATCTGGTTGGTTAAAAGAACCAATAATGATTTACGACATATGTTTCTCCTTTCAATGCTGACCGCGCCGTATTGTGCACAAAATTTATTGAGCGGGCCTAGTGAAAACTATGCCCCGGGCCTAGTTAAATCCGTGCCCTTACTTTTAACCAATCAGAGAACAGGAATCTATATATGAGGTATATAATTGAAAATATGGCACTGTAATATCCAAAGATGATCTCAAAAGCAAACCATGGTAAAGTCGAATTGTGAACTAATGAACCACAGCCATGATGAAGGGCATACAATATATAGTTGAAAATATGGCACTGTAAAATCCATCTTAAAAATTGCAATCACGTCATATTGATTGTGATTATGAGACCGTTATGATTGTGAGTTGATTATGATTGTGTAAGATTATTATTTTGGTTGTGTGTTTTTTTTAGATCACCTTATGGTTTTAAGGTGTCTGGTCCATGATAGATCTGCCCGAAAATTTGTAGTAAAAAACGGCATGAATGATATTTTATCGATGTAGAACCGATTTTTAAAATAAAAATTGGGGATGATCGGACTTGTTTTTGCATGCGAGTCGGTTTAAAAACAACATTTTTGGGGGAAAATTAGTATGGTGGTCTTTGGGAAATGTGGCAAAAGTGACATTACTTAATGATGATTTTAAAAATCCGCCCGAAAATTTTTGTAAACTTTTTCACAAAAGTTACGCACAAGTATGTTCTTTCAAATAAAACAATAAAAATTGGGGGTCACCAAACTAATTTTCCAGAAAAATATTAAAATATGTCAATTTTTAGCTTCAAAACACTACTCAGAGTATATGCGCATGCGTATTGCGGCACTTACCAACTCGGAAAATAGCGTGTACTGGTATGCGTGGACGGCGCATGGACCAGACACCTTAAGGTGGTTTTGTTTTTGAGATCCCCATGCTTGTGCCTTTTATACATCATGACTATTCTCTTATTTGGAGCTTATGCTTTGCATTTTTATGTTCATTCTTTGCTGTATCAAATTTTCTCTTATAGGCCTTGGCTTTATTCTGGCCTATGCTTCCATATCATTGATTTGTAATGTTGTATTTAAAGGAACCCGATTCAATTTGGGGTTCATATGATTCACAGTTGTATATACTTCGTTGTTTTGATTTGTTCCATGAAAAGTTTAGAATGCCTCATCTATTCATTCAACATGTATTCATGTGACAATTGTTTTTCAAATTATCTTTTTACAGCACCTGCAATATATTTGGTGTGACCTGTACATTAATTGACTGCAGTAAGTAGCAAATCAATATCTTAATAACTTTAAAGGTGTAGGTTCCGATCACATTCTCATCCCCCTGAGCTCAACCGGAAGTAGTATATTTTTTGATACCATATCAAAGCCCATATTTTTCTGATTCTAAATCCAAAATTTCACCTCCAAATTCTTTATACTTTTAAAGATATAGCATAAAATGTAAAATTATTGGTATACCTATTTTCTATTTCTTTTGTATTTTCATAACAGCCTCATCCCCAGAGTTGCATACTTTCTTTTGCCTCTCAAGAGAACACAAGAAAATTAAAATTCCACAATATGCATTCCAAAGGTCAAGGTCAAAACTAAATTACACACATGCTAAGATGGGAACCTTCACCTTTAACTTAACAAAAATCCAATTAAAACAATCAGGATATGTCAGATTTTGGACCCCAACTTCTCTCTCGGGGTGAGGATCCTACCACACACAGTCACACAGGTTTGAAGATGGAATTTTAGAGCAAATTAGATAAGGCCAAGAAAAAAAGTTGTATGTTTGCCCTTTCGCGACCGACCCAAAAATCAAGAAAATCTTGAGTCGCTTTTTTTTTTTCATTCATAACATTAAAAAAATTGTGTATTTTGGTGGGAAAAAAATATTACAAGGAAATTATACTTATCTTATACAATTTTTAGTTTTTTGAAACCCAAAAGCATGAGTTTTACCTGCAAAAAATGTTTTAAAAATTGTTGTATATCGTGGATGGATCGTACAAACGCGGAAAAGATCCGGGTTGGGGCCACACAACACTACTACGGCTTTAAAGCATTGGTTTCAATGGGGAAGTTATATAGTGGTGTGCGCTCTTGGCTAATTGGCGATGAGCTGGTACTGAGTGAGTTCCAGGATGTCAATCTTTGCGAAGACAGCAAAATTATGTTGAGTTTGGTAGCATCCATTTATTTAAGTGGCACGTTTTTGACATTGTTTGATATTCATAATAACAAGGCATCAGAATGTGTATCGATGCATGTCGCCGTTGCACCAAACGGCCCTTGGCAGGATGTAAACAAAACCAAAAGTCTTGACGTGTTGCGTGTGTTGAATTTGCGCCATATCTTGTACAAGGTAAAAGCCACTGTTGAGGCTACCGGCGGCACAGAATCATAAAAAAAAAAATTTAAAACAAAAATTGATCTACTGACCCTACTGATTTTTTTCATGAAAGGGCAATCAAACAATTTTTTTTCTTGGCCTAATCAACATGTATAACTTTGGTAGGCGTCTCTGGTGGTTAGCTACACTGGTACTCTAGCAAACACATCAAATGTAATGTACGTAACAAAACCAAGACCTGTTGAGGATTTGAACCCTTGACCCATTGCTTACCAAGTTTGGCAAGTAGGATATCCAGGTATTTTTGATATCGTACGTAACAAGTAGATACATTGAGTGAGATGCTTTAGAGTAATACTCAGACAAATACCCATGTCATCAGTGCAGTGACTATGTGGCATGCTGGCTACACAGTTGATCAACTACTATAAACAATTCTGCGTCAGGTCTTGAAGTTTGAAAATACATGGTGTGCTACAAACAGCACTTCTCAGGATATTCAGGTGTGCTGTAGGTGTGCATTTTGTATCTTATTGTGTTTAATTTTACTAGATTTAGGTGTGCTGAAAAGAGCGCTCCTCAAGATCATTTTAGGCATGTGATGGTGTGCTATCGCACTCGCACGCCTCAAAATACAAAGCCTGCTGCGTTGTAATTAGAACAAGACAATGAAAAAACTATTTCAAAAATCATTCAAAAGCCAGTACCAGGTGCTGCAGAAATGTTAGATGCATTAGGCCAAGAAAAAAAATGTTTGTCTCAGAAACCATTTGCAAAAAAGCTATGCAGTATTCATTTTTTATTTTTCATTTTTTTTAGAAAAATAGCTATGGGGTATGCAATATTTCTTTTCTTTTTTTAACGCTCTAAAAGTTTGATCGCCCAACAAACATGTGTGAAGTACCCAGTTTCTAAGTATGATGCCGCCGCTTTAACTATGGAAAGTCTTGACAGTTGAAATAAAGCGTAAAATTCAAGGTAAAATTGCAACAGCAAATGACAGCAACCCGCTGAATTACTCTCGATAAAAAAGAAAAAGAGAGAAAGACCAGCGTGTAGCTCTACACGCTAAATGTGCGCACATAGCAATGCGCGCGGGTTTCTGAGACAATTTTTTTTTTTGGTGGGGGGGGGGGGGGGGGGGGGCCTTACATTTTAATCCACCTTTTTTTCTTCATTATTAGATACAGATGATTGCTTAAGTCAGCCTTGTCAAAATGGGGGAACCTGTACCAATGAAGACGCCGGCTATTCTTGTACTTGTCAACCCGGATGGACAGGATCTAACTGTGAATTGAGTCAGGCTGGTGAGTTAACTATTGAATTATTGGTTGTGCAAAATGCTGAAGTGAAAAATAGTCCTTATAGATTTGATAATTTAAGCACTATTGGCAGCATTGCACATATGACAAGCATTAGGCTCATTCATAAAAGTAAGCAATTGCTTTTTCTATGGCTTTTACTTGAATAGATATCCCATATATATTGAAATTTCAAATAAAAGCTATAATAAAAGCAATTGCTACTTTTATGAATTTGGGCTATTGGCTTGTCTTCACAACAATAGGAAAACTGGAGTACAGGGTAATAGCCTCATATGAATGACATAAGATGCTGGTGCACTTTGCGGTTGAAGGACATAACTTAATTTACATTTATCGCTGTTCCAGACACTGTGTACTGATATGAAAGTCCAACCAGTGGAGATAAAGCCCAGTTTCTCAATGAAACATGGAAGACATGAGTTAATTCTAGCGTAAACAAGTGGACTCTTATATCCAAAAAGTAAATACAATTGCATTGTTTAATTTTCTTGCTCAGATATTTGTCGTGTTGATGACCAAGTATATAGAGTTGGAGATTCCTGGCGAGTTGACTGTAACACATGGTACGTATATGAAGTTCTGTAAGGAAACACATTTTAAGAATGCTTTGCATTTTTGAGTAATTTTTTCATCAATGTGAGAATCGAGTCTGTAATTTAATTGACATCTCCCACCTTTCCCTGATTTATTTCTGCTCTCATTAGTAGACTGATCTATCTAATTAATCTTTTCTGATTTATTTGCAGTTTCTGTAATTCAGGTGGCAACTGGTTCTGCACAGAAATTGCATGTAGTAAGTAAACCATTTTTTTTTTGTATTTCAAGGAGTACTTACAGTCACATATGGATATCATTCCCATACATACACCTGGTGAAAAAAGAGCGTTTTAACATGGAGAAGCTTAAAATGCATGGAGTGTCAGAAACACCAAAAATGACACAAACAAAAAAAGTAAATCAATAAAAAATGATATATGGTATGTTTTTGACTCTCCATTTGATTTTTGAAGTTATATCCTTGATTTGAACAAATGGTTTTAAACTTAAGAGTAAAAAACAAGCAATCTGTAGATAATTTTGTTTACAACCCGCAAAAATGATTGATCAATAGCAACTTTTGGATGATGATTTATGATTGGCTTTTTTCATTTCTTCTACATTTCCAGATACTTGTTCGAATCAGCCGTGTCAAAATGGTGGAACGTGCACAAGAGAGGGCGCTGGATACTCCTGTACATGCCTCCCAATGTGGACAGGACCCAACTGTGAAACAGGTAAAGCAAGACGATATTTGAAACGTGGGCGCCAGATAAGCAAGTGGTACTCCTACAGGCTTTATTTCAGGTCACCTTTTGGCATCAAATAGTATACAAATAATGAATGTTTATGAGTGCAATGGTACAAATATTTCATGAGGTGAAAGATCAAATGCTCCATTCAAACGAGGCGAAGCCGAGTTGAATGGGGCATTTGATCTTTCACCGGATGAAATATTTGTTCCATTGACATGAATAAGAAACATTCAATATTTGTTTTATATGACAGCTAAATAAATCTTTTTAAACAAAGCAAACCGAGAAAACATCTTTGGTACTATAATAATAAGCCAGGGATTTTCCCGGCTTTAATGCAACGACGCGTCTTTAGCTGCGCCTGCGGACTGCGAAAGCGTATGTTTAAAATTAAACCCGCGACTTACCAAAAAAGGTAACCGTGCAATGTAACAAATTTTTTGCATGGCACTATTGCACATTTGGTGACGTTTACTATCAAATGGACCAAATGACCAATGGCACGTGACCCAAGATGCACCAATCAAGTGACACAGATTTATTTAGCTGTTATATAAATTTGACTATGACTATCTACCTAAGCTTGATTGTCAAAATGGTGATATGTTCATTAATGGTTACCCAAATATCTTCATTTTAGAAAGTATTAACTCATTTTAGAGATGATTGAAGAAGAAAAGTTCGTTTTTATGCAGAAGTAAAAGACCTTTTTATGAACGCAAATCCTAATTTTGGTTGGTTTGAAGCATATTAATGAATTAGTTGAATATACAGTTTATTATATTTATTCTTATTGTAAAAGATATTGGAATCTCTCTGGTAAAATAGAACCATCACCAAAAATGGGTGTGCTCATTTTCATTGTGGTTCCTGCAACCTTTTCTGCTTTAAATGTACAGACTGGAAGGCTTGGTTTAATGTCGTCATGTGAGTGCAAGAAAGTCCTATCTGCAATAGCTGCCCCAAGTTATATTTATTTTACACCTTGTCACAAGAATGTGAAAACCCCCTCAAAATCTTCCTGTCTTATGTCAGTGGTTCTTGAAATGGTTCTTTAGCTAACAGTGTCACCTGAAGAACCATTTCAAGAACCACTGACTCAAGACTGAAGGTCATACAGTGTGCAATCCTAATTTATGACAAATGGCAGCTATTGCAGATACGACTTTCTTGCACTCACATGATGATGTGTTTCTCTTTTTTATTTTGTAGTATCCACAGACCCATGCTTGGTTAACCCCTGTCAGAATGGTGGATTATGCTTAACAGCTGCAACAGGGACTGCAAGGTAAAACTTTTGTAAAGATTGAAAATAGAATGAATTTTAAAAGTCTTATCTCTAAAATATGCATTCTGTTTGTCTGGATGTAACTCATTAATACTAATACTTCTACTTCTACGTTGATAATCAGCAGGATCCATATTTGGACGTAAATGCCGATACTCTGGTCCTAGAGTTGATGACGTATTTTGACATACGGTCATGGTTGCCGGGGAAGGTTCCCCTACTCTTATTTGGAACGGCTGTAGCCCATAGTGTGCAGTGTGATTTAAACCCACCCTTTATATTTTAAACCCACCCTTTTTATGAAAACACCCTTTATACTGGAAAGCCATAACCCACCCTATTTTTGGAAATTATTATATAATTACTTCTTGGACGAAATGCTACCCCTTGTGCGGTCGGCAAAGCAAGTAAACAATGCTAAAAAAAATAAGAAGTAAGCTTATACCGTCCTAATAAGGTGTGCAGTAATATGACGTTTACGAAATAATCTGACGACAAAGTTTGTCATTTTTGGTTGCACCATTTGTCGTTTCATCTGTATCAAAAACTGAGTACGTCCACTTCCGAAGAGTTCTCGCAGACAGATCGCTACACATGCCGCCATTGATCACACAGTAATACATGCTCTGTTTTAAAGCGCGTCACCCTCAAGCACGTGGAATTAATACTCGCTGGTCTTCGCTCTTGGATCCAAATTACAACAGCCACTTATAACGTGAAGTAATAGCTTGAAACTAGTAAAGCATAATGTTCCAGGATCGTTCATTATTGGTAAATTTCCAAAATAATTATTTCGCTGCGTTGCCAGTTCATTTATACAGACAGTGACAGATACGAAGAAATTTTCAAATAGTGAAAGATACGAAGTACTTACACGCTTCTTATTATTTTTTTACGCTTTTTATAAATACATGCGGAATACTCGCAAATCCCAATCTACACGCTTTTTACGGATTTGGCGATTTTTAAAACCCACGCTGTGAAAAGCGTGCACTGCACACTATGTAGCCTAGCCCATGACATTCTTTTACATCGGACAGTGTGTCAGGAACACTTCAGATGGGACCGAAGGCTTTACGTGCTCTCCAAAGCACGAAGCAAGTAGAGTAAAGTTTCTAGCTTAGGGAAACAAGGAGATGTGCCAGGACCGGGGCTCGACCCCACTACAGATGTAGTTCATGTGATTACCAGTCAAACGCTCTAACCACTCGGTCACGCTCCCCTCTATAAACAGCATAACCAAGTTGCCCCTACCTTGTACTCTAGCATTTCACATAATAGCATGTTGGGTGACATAAACTACATCTGTTTTAAAGATTCAACCCAAATAATGAAAGATTTATAACTAAATGTCCGTTCCAACTAACGATTGTATTTAACAAGACCATGTGGTCAGATTCCTTGTTAAGGATGTAAATCACATTTACACACTGACCAAGAATTCCAAATTTCTTTGTAGATTCATGTGTATGTGCACTGAGAGATGGACGGGTGATGAGTGTACTGTTCCTGTTGGTAAGTCCATTGCAGAAAGTAATATTTCAGTTAAAGGTGCAATTCATGATTCTGATGTGGAGACAACCCCACCTCTTTTCTAGCTAAAAAATAAGAAGAGCACAACATAAATGCATGCTGAAAATTTCAATTGATTCCATCCATTCGTTTTCAAGTTACAAGCTTTTTAGTATTTAAAAATCCCCATAGGCTACTGTGATGTAATTATTGTAGGGCGGCCCCGACAGTAATTCGGAAATGATACATTTTTCAATTTTTTTCTCAAAAATGCAAGCATATTTGAAAGAATGGATTGGGTAATGTATTATACACAAATCAAGGATTCATTCTAGCTACAAAACTAAATTTTCATAGAGGTGACCTTGAGGATGAAATGTGGATCATGAATTGCCCCTTTAATCAAAATTTTTGTTGTGAATGATCAACAAAAAAATTAGAACCTGTGCTTGCTGCCATTTTAATGTTGCTCATGGAGCAGAGTTATTGTTCCTCTGAATTAGTTCAGAAATTGGCCAGATAGCTAGACAGATCATGTAAATTTTCACTTCATGCATAGATAGTGTGTACATTTTGTTTCACACACACAAGCAGCATGTGTTTCCAGTAGTGTTTTTTGCGATTTGCTCATATTGTTAGGTATGCCAAATTTGCCACTGCAGGAAATCTGTAAGGTTTCTGTCGACAGGCCTTATGTTGACATAAATGTTGCCATAAAAGCATATCTCGACATGTCGACATGAAATCTCATTTGTCGACAAAACTGGGCATGTAAAATTGCATAAAAAACTTATGTTTAATTGTCAAGTTATTGCTGTTTATTAGCAGTTGAGCTTTAACAAATGTTCAGAGTGTTGCATAAATAATTTAATACTTATACTTGCTCGTCATTTACAACCGTTTTTAAACTTATTACGATAGTTCCCAACAAAAAGTTACAAAATATAAATTTCATATCATCAATATTGTCGTATGCAGAAAGAACTAGCACATTACTATATTATAGTTAAGACGTTTAAAACGGGTCATTAAGCGTATCAAAACAATTTCTTTTTTCCCACAAAAACCAACTCTTTGATATCAACTTTATGTCGACAAAAAAATTATTGCTATATGTCGACATGAAAAAACAGTCTAGACAGAAACCTTAGTAATCTGTTTTAAGAATCTTGAAGAGTGGCACGTGCAGTCCTAAGATGACAATTACTCACCCTCCATGAGCAACAATCCAAGATGGCTACCATCACTTACGGTTTATATGGCGATCAAATCAAAATTGCAACATGCACCAAATTCTGCATTTTCACTTTGTTTGAATGATCCCTTCATTCATTAAAGGTGCTGGCATCACGCTTTAAAAGTTTCCTCATTTTTTTAGAAATGTAGCGTTAGGTTTATTACTTCTGCTGATAATGAATCTGAAGTAAAAGAAATTGGTTAATTGCTGAATGAGATGAACAGGGAATTTGGTTATAAGTTTAGGGAAATATATTTGAACAGTGACCCATTTTGTCCGTCTATTCTTATCATCTCAAGAAAGGCTTTACAAATTAACATTATATACTGTATTAATAAATTTAAGCATGTTGAAACCCTATGACATTATTTCAAATAATTTTAACCATCTTGAGAAAAACCCGTTAATAGTTCTTTTGAAAATACTATTTACAGGTTTTTTGCACAATTTATAGCCGCGTCACTTTCACCCACCGACTTACGCGGGCAACAAACTTAGACACACAAGCCAATACGCCCATTAACCTATTGCTTGCATTCACGGTTATAGCATTTTGTTGGTGTATTTTATTTAAATAAGATTAATTAAATTAGGCCATGGGGCAGGTAAAAATTACATTACTTTAAAATCATCCACAAGTCTTCTTTAGCCACTGAAAAGATTATTCCGCTTGAACAAATATATACTGACATTTTTCAGATCTCTCGATTAAACTATGGTCCTTCAGTGACTAAAATTTAGCTATTTTACTTTGGGGTATGCCCCACAGTAAAAAAGCTAAATTTTAGTCACTGAAGGACCATAGTTTTAACCAGAGATCAAGTCAGTATATTATTTTCTACCTAAAGATGTGCAACTAGTTACATAATTTAATAAAATATAGGATTAAGTTGCACTTTTGTGTTCTAAAATTTATCCTATAGGCCTTACAAAAATTTATTGGACAATCAAAATAAAAACCCAGTGCACTGGGCCCCATTATTTGTAAGTGCAACCTTTACCCTGGATTTTTGTTTATTTTGTCCAATAAATTTTTCATTTTGCCTATAGACGAATCCGACCGCGCATGTTGATTTGTCTCAACCATGTGTGGCGCTGTTGCGTCCGCCATTGCGGGGGGCCATCAGGATGCCACTTTTGTATACCTTATACGTTGTAAGCTGTTATAAATGCGTATCAGCGTTAATTTTCATGGCCTTCCTTTGAGTTCTCATGTGTATTTTTTAACATATTGGACAGTAAATTCACTCGCAATAACAACGAATCGTTAAGGGAAAAATAAATGTTTTTTAATGTCGTGATAGGCCTACTCAGTCGTGAAGAACTTGAATAATAGATAGCGAAATGTGCAAATTTGAAACATAATTTATCAACCATTTTGATCTTGACCTTTATTCATTCTAAAGACCTTGATAAAAATAGATCTGCTTAATTTGAACATGTACTAGCAATTAAAAAGATAAATATTAAAAGCTAAAAATCTAAAACAGGGAATTTGAAAACGGGAAAACGCTAGTGTTGAAAACGGAAAAATTCAATTCCATAATGTTTTGTTTCCGACTTTATTTTGTCAGTTTAATAGATTGAAAAGAAAAAATGTTTTAGAGGTACGTTCTGAAAGAAGACAAAGACATTTTTACAAAAATTACAGACGGTAATTTTAATTAAACTTAAACTTTATCGATAGGCCCTAAATATAGTTACCAAAATCAGTGTGCTTACCGGAGTGCTTACATACATATGTGAGGCTCACCCCGAAAGGGGGGACTTTGCAGATTATATCAATTTTGATTTTATCATTTCATATGTTACATCATTTTCTAAGCTTTAAAATTACACCTTACTTGTTGAAATTGATCAAGGCGATCAAATTTTACAACAGAAAATCTGCTTGAAATTCTTAGTATTGTCTTTATTTTCCGCTGCCTATTTTCATTTTTTGAAAAGTGTTCTGTCGCAAAGTCCCCCTTTTCAGGGTGAGTCATCACATAATATGCCAACAAAAATGTTACTGTTCATGTGATCCAACGTATGAAACTTGCTCGTCATTCGGTATAACTTCTTATAACCATCTTCATAACGGAAACTATAAATTACAGTAACATTTCAACTTGTCTGATTATGAATGGCACGGCGTAAAAAATATTCAACAAGTTTGCATGTAGTATAGTGCGTATTCGTTCATTGCTTGATACACGCGCTTTTAGGACTGCGTTCTCACAATTAACGCACGCCACTGCGTATTATAGCGAACTCATAATTCACCATTCATTTAGAATTAGTAAATTAAAAAAGAGAAGTTCAATTTTAAGATGGACATAGAATTTGTCCTATTCAATTTAGACCTAAAAGGCTGACGTCTCAATGTATTGCATGGTGACAACAGCGCATGCAGCGTAAAATGGCCCCCCCCCCCCCGTAATGGCGGCGATGTAAGAGGGCGTCCTTTCGAGAGTGCCTGGTCGGATTCGTCTATAGTTAATTTGTTAAACTTTAAACCAGCTTTATTCTTATACTGCTATTCCTTTTCAGTGCAAAAGCCTGGGTTGTGTCCTGCCCCTGATGGGCCAGGAACTTGTGCCGAATATTGTATGAGTGATAACGACTGTCCAGGAGTATCAAAGTGCTGTTCCAATGGATGTGGTCATGATTGCATCGCTCCAGTTGCTAATGGTATGTATAGCAAATATCGTAATACCTGGAGCCTCACTATACTCTATAAATCTTGAAGTATGCAACAAGAAGCCTATTATAGTATTAACGCACATAAACCAATATGACCATACACAGAAATAAATTAGTCCGTACTTTTTGAATCATATAACAACGTACCCAATCAAGTTGAATATTCAAAAGAACTTACATTCAAGATTTGTCCATGTAGTAGCAACAAAATTAAACAAAATTAATACCAAAATCATTGAAAATTTATGTATCAAATGTATTAATATGCAGTGATTTGGTCTTAATCAATCCCAATCAATCATTGCTAGTTTCTTACACAATACTAAACCAGCAGTTCAGAATGTTGTAGAATAAAAGAGATATGCTATGGGTATTGTGACAGAGTCTGATTGCTTTTTGCATCCTTCAAGGTTTATAGAGTATAGTCTATGGTCAATGGGTTATGTCAATGGGCAAGACTTATATCTTTATTGTTTCTCTGACCCCAATGATATTGGGAAGCTTAGCAGTCTAAGTGCAAAAAGAGCATGTTGAAATTTTAAGGCAGAAGATGTTTTCTATACTTTCTCAGACATTACTAATTTTAGAAAAAAACTCTGTAGGAAGATTTCTTTTCAATGCTTAACAAATAAAATAATATTTGTTGTGAAAGATTAAATGAAATTTAAAATAAAAATCAAAATGAACATTTTAGTACATGTATGAATCAGATCTTGGTCTTCAATTGAGTTAAATAAACAGTGCTATCAAATTGACTTACTTAGCATTATCTTATGTAGTGACATGTTGTAGATAATGAAAATGTATGAATTTAGGATAGAAAATCAATTTAAAAATTTGATTTCTAATTTTTCTGACTTTTTAGATCCCTGTGCTAGTCAGCCATGTCGTAACGGGGACGTATGTAGGCAAACTGAGTCAGGATTTGAATGCTGCTTTGCCGTCCGTGGTGGAAGTTTTCTTTGCCAACCAACACCCGGTGAGTAGGGCAAAACTGTAAATAATCTGAGAAATTTATTGTTGCCCAAAGAATATATGAGTGGTGCTCTGGCAAAATGAGCAAAAAGTTGCAATTAAAGATTTTGAATAAATGGCTGCTAAAGTGAAAATATGGTGAAAAGATCAAATTTTGTTTTTTTACATAAAACGCATTAATATATCAGTATGAAACTGTACCTTGCGTTTTGAAGGTCAGCTATGCCGGGAAGTGCAATTATTCATGGGTAATTGATCGCATTTTGCTATCATTCACTATAGTAATCAGTAACTTTTAAATCGATTTGCGACAATTTTTTACTGCCAGATTTTGAGTGGACCGCCTTGTATTTCGATCTCTAAATGAAGATTGTAGAAAGAAAGTAACATATTGTATATAGGCTCATTTCAGTGGAAACTGAACCTTTTTTGATTTCAAGGAAAAAATCAGCTTTTTTATTCGACCACATAAACATGTTTTTCAGTCATACATTTGTTACTTGGTACGTGAGAAGTATTTTCCAATCAGAAATTGTAAAGTTTGTCTATCCGTGCATGAATGAGCACATGTTTTGTTTCAAAAATGTCACAAACGTTACCAAAAAGTTACACCAAAATGTCACAAACGTTACCAAACGTTACAACACAAAACAATGCATTAAAATAATACCTGGCGATATAATGTTCTGTAATTTTTATGAAATATTTGTAAATATGTCTCCCATAATTGGTGAAAGGCGCAATACAAAAATCTTTGACACTTCAGAGAAATTGTACTTTGAAGTCATTAGGAGCAAAAAACCATTTCCGTGCGCGGTCACAAACGTTACTGAACGTTACATGGACTTTACTCAGGATTTTGGCAATTGATTTTATTTTCAAACATCTACATGTCTTGAACCTACCAGTGAGCACCATTATCAACAACAAAATCTTTGATATAATGTTTTTGCTAGGTTCTGTGAAATTTTTCAATTTTTCGGTCACAAACGTTACTTTGGAATGAGCCTATATCATTCAAAAGCTGAGATTATAGAGATTTACAATATGTCATAAACTCAATTTTGAAAATCGTGACTTTCCGCTCATTTTGCCAGAGCACCACACATATGTACAATAAATTTAGTTGCAAGATTTTTATTGAGAAATGACTGATTAAAATTGTTGTGTATTAGAAGAACCTTGTGTTACATCTATCTGAATCAAATTGCTTTTTGGGAAAATGACACACTTATAGCTACCAGGAAATACTGCATAAATCTTGATAAGTGCAAGCCAAGAAATAAGACTATGTTAAAAATCCTTGGCATATTTATTCCTTGTATTCCACAACATTGTCCAGGGATGTTTTCATATATTCTAAACAACTATGGATGACCATATTAATATATCTATGATTTTTAAATCAGAGGTCTTAGATTATTTTTGACGTGCACATTTATCACTATACAACAATGTTAATGTTTTGTTTACTTTGCATTAAAGGAGCTCGATCTGATTTTTCAAAATTTAGTTTTTAATGACAAATGAAAGATGATAACTCAAAATATTTAATATTCAAATTTCAGC
Source organism: Ophiothrix spiculata (assembly GCA_000969725.1). Taxonomy (NCBI): domain Eukaryota; kingdom Metazoa; phylum Echinodermata; class Ophiuroidea; order Amphilepidida; family Ophiotrichidae; genus Ophiothrix; species Ophiothrix spiculata. The sequence continues at coordinate 34,793 of JXSR01S074624.1, read as the reverse complement.
TCAATTGGTCAAACTGTTTTGATTTTATGGGCAATTTTGTATTTCAGAGCCGTCTATACATTACTGTGTAAAATTAATTATGGTTACCATAATCAGGCACATTTTCATGTATATTTCCAAAACGAAACGTAATTCAGCCGTGAAATTTCACATGGGATATGAGAAAAATATGAGTAACATTTTGGTACCAAAATCTAAAAAAGTTTGAAAAAAGCGTTGAGGCAATCGGACCATGCTCCTTTAATAGGCTGTTTGGGTTGTAATTTATAGAACATTTATTTACAGTTCTGAGTATAGGTTTTTATGCATAGCTTAATTCAGGAATGTTTTTTTTTTACTTTGGTTCCGTTTTATACTTTTTCGTATAGGTAATTAATGTAAGTGAAATGAGACCAAAACAGTGCATGCACACATGAGCATAATATCCCCCCCCCCCCTGATCTGGACCCACATGTGCTCAAGTTTTTCAACATTTTGTTTCAGATGTATGTAGAAGCTCTCCTTGTCAAAATGGTGGCATTTGTTACGATGCCAGGGCTGTAGACAGTGTGGGGTATAGGTGCCAATGTCAACAGGGTTACAGCGGCCAGAGATGTGACATTCCAGGTGAGAAAGAAATCCAAGTCATATTGTCAGACATTATAGGTCTCATCTCATCAGGGTTTCAGGGAGTGGGAGCTTTAACAGGCGGAGCACATAAATGCGTACCTATGTAGCTGCTTTGTGTGTTATTCACTTGGGGGGGAAAAGTCAAAATTACTTTTTACATGTCTCTGCTATTTTGCCAATAAAAAATAAAGGTGTAGTACACAAATATTGACTGTTCATGAGAACAATAGTAAAAAAACACCTAGGGGTGAGCTTGAATATAGTACTCGTCTTAAAAAGTTGGAGCTCATGTCACTGTGCAATAGATACAATTACCGTGCAATATCTTTTATTTCAAAATGTCTCTTTGCAAAGTATGATGTGGACATATTTGAATATATTTCTGTGAATTCATCTCATACAACCACACTCAAATCTCACCATAAGTTTGCTTGTACTGATAGCTTCAAGTTCACTGTTTTTAATCGTTTCCCTGTGCTCTTTGATCAGTTACCTCAGGACATATGTGATCTTCTCCCTCTCAGCTTATTTAGGTTTTTAAACGTTACTAAAGAGCAGTTTAGGCAATTAAGTTGGGAATGAGGGTTGTAATTATTGTCGGGCCTACAATGTATGTCTTGCTAATAACTCCATGCTTGAGATGATGCCAGATATATCTCATTCTTGCCTTTGACCTCTCTGTTTTGTGCTTTTGTTTTTGTTGGGAATCATTTGGTTTAGCCACTTTGAAAGTGACTTGTCACTATTTGGCTATCCCTGCTGGGGGTTTCCCTGTTTCATTCTCCTTGTTTACTTCTTATTATATCTGGTAATTTTCCTCTGCAGCATGGATTAATTAGTATGGAGTTTTATTTTTTCTTGCATTTGACTTTACAATTCTGGTCTGTTCACAAACACATATGTGCAATTCCCGGCTTTTAATAGTTTAATTTTGTATTTTAATGTACAAATTAACGATGTGTAATCATAGCCTTTGTGTAACTTTCTTGATATGTTATATTTGTGTATTTGGGCAATATGTGACGACTCACACAGAAAGGGAGGACTTAGGTTCCAACATCAAAATTGAGTTTTTGGCATCATGAGAAAGCTTAGAGTTTCACAAGTAATTTGGTACCTCAAACATTTCGATACAACAATCGGTTCCGAAGATATGGCTATTTTAGTAAGAGCGTGTTGATCACTTTTCAAAAAAAGCAATTGGAGAAAACAGGCTTCAAAGTTTGGGATTGTGATAGCATCAATTTTATTGATTACTATTCAACTATACACAAAATCTCCTTAGCAACGGGTACTTAGGAGCACTCAGTCGTCATCAAATTTAGCACAGACATTGTCAAGATACATATTTTTAATTCAGTTACAAAAATATGGCAAATTAGGCATATTTTTAATTAATATTGATGTTTTTTCTTCCAATCACAAAATTGCGAAAACAAAATTGACACGGTGTTAGAAACTTGTCAAAAAATCATCTTTTTTCGCAATTTTATAGAAAACGGCTTGATAGGAAGATTTTTAAAACTTTGAAGATTCATAATATCACAAAATCTCAAATTCACCCCAGACGAAAATTTTACCACTTCTCAACTTTAAAGCCTGATATCTCAGTTTGCAGATCGTCGCAAAGTCCCCCTTTTCGGTGTGAGTCATCACCTTTTTATGCCAGAGGCATTATTATGTTTTCTGGTTGTCCGTCTGTCCGGGCTCGTTTCTCGGAACTGGTGAGGCGTATAGTGATGCAAGTCGGTGGAGTGATGGTAAGGGTGGCTAGTAATTTTCTCTGAAAGTTTTGGCGCAAAATATGCAAATTTAGTCGTTTTTTAAGCAGAAAATATGTGATTTTTTGAGATTTTAAGGACTTAGGCTGAAATCCAAAATGGGGGTAAATCTAAACCCCACCCCTTCAAAATGTTAACCCCACCTTATTTTGAATCGAAAATCGGCCCGATCAGCCATTTAATTAACGAATACGATTCGTTTTAAGATGGCGCTCTTACATGTAGTCCTATGGAATCTGAGTAGATAAAAATGGCAATATCTCGTTAACGAAGCGTAATTTTATTTTAAGCATATCTCGATTTCAAAGGTTAAGGTGTCAAATTGTTTGTCATGGACCAGCAATCAAAAGTGTCAATGGTGACCCCATCGTCCGACCATAAACTGGGAGTCAAAGGTCAAAATAAAGGTCAAATTTTCAACTTTGTCCAATTTCAAAGGTTTGGGTCAATGGTCAAAAGAAAGGTCAAATTCTCAACTTAGTCCGATTACAAAGGTGGAAGGCGGAGGCATCGTGATCGACACTCTGTGTCGAGAACCGCTTGGCCCGAGAACCGCGTATTCTAGTTATATGTACTTGGTAAATAAAATGATATGATATGATAAACTATAATTTGCTTGATGCTCTTAAGTGATTTTGAGACCATAGGCTTAGCATAAAAATAGAATAATCATGTTGATTCCATGAAATTTGTCTAAAATGGCTCAGGATCGGTGAAGATGTAGGAAGCTTAAAGTCACTTTTTTTGCAGCATGACCTGCCTAGCTTTGCATCAATTTTGTTTCCAAAAATAAAAACACTGTTTCTTGTTATTGCAGTCGTCCCAGAGGGGTGCCTACCAATTACACCAGACAGTGGTGGTGTTTGTGGAGGAACATTTTGTTCCAACGATTACGATTGTACTCAAAGTGCGCCCTCAGGTCTCTCCAAGTGCTGTCCCAGTGCATGTGGCGGCTCTCTATGCACCAGACCATATGATGGTAAATGTTTTTAAAGCTTTTTATCTTTCACAACAATTTTATTTTTAAATCTGTTAAATATAATGCACATATTTTTCAAGTTTTATTCCCTCGCAACATAATATTGCATTTCTGATGTAGGGACATTCACTAAATGTTCAACTTTATTTGTTTTGTGAAATTTTAATTTGTCTTGAAAGGTATTAAAATTACCTTCAAAATGAGGGGTCAACCACTTCATTTATTTTCAAAGAAAATATCATTTTTTTATAGCCATTGAACCTGAACAGAATTGAAGTTAGAGCTTAAAAACTCTGCTGGCACAGTTTTTCAAAACGACATGTTACAGCGCCCTCAACGTGATCATATATGAAATACTCTATCTGATGATTTCTATACAGGTCCATCATGTTTGGATAGTAATGGTAACTCAGTCAGTGAAGGCCAAGAAATATCATCCACAGACCCATGTCAAACATGCCATTGCTTTAATGGAGAAAAACTCTGCAGAACAATAGGATGTCCTGCACCACCAGAAAATTGTGTTATATTACCCCGACAAGATGGGCAGTGCTGTCCAGAATATGACTGCAATACTGGTAAGTTTTATTAACTGAGGTGCCCTGGACAAAATCGAGTACAAAAATAGTACAACATTCCTAAGGTGCACATTTGGAACACCATTTAAGTACAATTTGAGTACATTTATAGTACACAAATTTGTACTATATTTGTACTAAAACTGTACTATAATTGTGTTCCAAATGTGCACCTTAGGAATGTTGTACTATTTTTGTACTCGATTTTGTCCAGGGTGTATTTCACGTAAGCATACCTGTCAACATTTCCAAATTTGCGAATGAAGTTGATCGTAGACTTACTAAGATATTTAATTAGGAATGCATTTAATTGTCTTTTGTGAAATAAACTTATGATTGTTTGTAACTTTACGATAGAATCTAATACTTACGAATGGATTGCGATTCCTACGAACGTTCATAACTCTTTGTGATATACACCCCTGATACAGTAATCATTAGTTATTCTTTTGAGGAGGAGGTATAGTTCCTGGAATCTACAACATGCATGAACATGCCTATCTTACTCTTAGGGAGTTCAAAGTTAATGATTCTCCCCATAGAGCAATGAAAAATAACAAAGAGAGAGGGAGACGTCCATGGAAAGTAGAGAGAGGAGGGAAATTGAGGGTGAAGAAGAACATAATATTGGATGATTAATGATTACTTAATTGTTGTGTTGCCCTTTTTTGACCGACCCTAAATCTGGCAAAAATAAGGTCGGGATTTCCCCCCTTTTTTTACAATTTGTTTCGATTAAGCTTACTGTTTCTAGCACAGAAACTCCAATAAATGTGTTAAAATAAAAAGTCATTGGTGTCCTGTCAGAAATAACTAATAATGATCTTGTTATGTCATCATGACTTGAACATGCATTGTTTTTACAAGATTGTAAAGGTCAAGATCTCCTTCAGGAAAAGTAAAAAAAAAAAAGAGAAAAGACTGTCCTGACAAATAACTTGTTAACTTTGTAATTTTCTTCTTTGTTTTTGACCTCCCGAAATTTGAAAGTGCACACATTCATTGTAATTTCCTCCCCATAGCATGAAATCTTGGGAACCGCAATTCAACATTTTATGCATGGTTGTTTTGCTTTATCATAAATGGCCACAAAAGAAATACAAATACAAGACTTTATTAGGGGAATGTCACATAATTTTCATGTGTTGAGCTTTTGTCCATGATGATCCAATGCAGGATAGTTGTATTTCCAATCATATGTATTATGAATGATGTAAAACAACTAATATATCTTCCAATTCTTACGTGAACAAGTGGCCAGAGCAAAATACATAAATGGAAAGAGAACAAAATCTATGAATTTAAGTGATACCCTCATACAGTTATATAGAGATTAAATAACTAAGTTTTGTTGTTGTTACTCCAGTCATTCCAGATGGGTGCCCACCAATTACTCTAGACAGCAGCGGTGTTTGTGGAGGAGTATTTTGTTCCAATGACTACGATTGTATCCAAAGTGCACCCTCAGGCCAATCCAAGTGCTGTCCGAGTGCATGTGGTGGCCGCTATCTATGCACCAGCCCATATAATGGTAAGTCTGATTGTGAAAGCATCGTTGTGATACCCTTTGTGGCAAATTTTTTGCAAATTTGTTACAGGCATATGACTGGTGCTCTGACAAAATGAGTGGAAAGTTGCGATTGAAGATTTTGAATAAATGACTGCTAAAGTAAAAATGTGGTGAAAAGAATCAAACTTCGTTTTTTGACATAAGACGCATAATGCATAAGTGTATAAACTATATCTCGCGTTTTGAAGGTCAATTATGCCGGGAAGTGCAATTTTTCACGGTAATTGATCATGTTTTGCTATCATACACTATAGTAATCAGTAACTTTAAAATCGATTTGTGACAATTTTGTTCTGCCAGATTTTGAGTGGACTGCTTTTATTTCGATCTCTAAATGAAGATTGTAGAAAGAAAGTATGACATATTATATATCATTCGAAAGCTGAGATTATAGAGAGTTAAAATATGTCATAAACTCAATTGTGAAAATCATGACTTTCCCGCTCATTTTGCCAGAGCATCACTCATATTTTAGCATTTTCTCCCTCACCTTATCGCAATTTTTTGTTTATTTCTGATATTTATAACTATACAGGTGCATCATGTGTGGATAGTAATGGTAACTCAGTCAGTGAAGGCCAAGAACTGCCATCCTCAGACCCATGTGAAACATGTCATTGCTTTAATGGAGAAAAAATTTGCAGCACAGTAGGATGTGCAGCACCACCAGAAAATTGTGTTATATTACCTCGGCAAGTTGGACAGTGCTGTCCAGAGTATGACTGCAATACTGGTGAGTATTAAAAAAACACTTTCTTTTTTAAAATAGAATAAAATATTTTTAAGGTAGACAAGTGCCAACATCTATTCTAGTGAGAGAGTTCAACCACGCAGTGGAGAAAATATGAAAATAAAAGAGATAAAGCATTATGGAAGGAAAGGGGAAAGGAGAGGGATAAATTAAAATAACAAATGGAATAAAATTGAGAGAAATGGGATGTGATGATTAACTCTTTGAAAACTAGTCAAATGTGACCTCGCATTATTTGAATTACTCTTTTCAGTACAGGTCACCAACAAACTTTAATCTGCAATTTAAGTATTCAAACACGCCACAGAGTTGTTCATCACGAATCAACAATGATGGATCCATACGTCTGCGTATTTTTGCCGTACAAAGGTGGCTTTAGCCACCTGAGCATGATAAAAATACGCTGACGCATTGGATGCAGAGTTGTTGATTATGAACAACTCTGTGGCGTGTTTGAATACCTTTCAACAACGAAAATCTTCCTGAAAACGTATGAATTAAATTCTTAATGTTTTTTTTGAATTTAACAGCTAGGCCTACTCATCTTTTAAAAATATTTAGCTTATCTGAAGCAAAGTGCATTTTGTGAATGTTTGCTGCTTTGACGTTATCAATTTTTTCCAAGCACCGGGCTTTGGCACGTACTATAAGTGCCTGACGCGCGTTGATCAGTGCGCCGACTTTTGTGTACTGCATAAACGCACTTCTGTAAACGCCGTGCCGTGCGTAACGCCCTAATTTGAATATCAACTGTGGATTCATCATGAATCAACAACGGTACGCTCCTGTATAAAGAGATACAGTGAGTTGTTGAAATAGCATTTGAATTATTGATCTCCTTTGTTAGGCTAATCAATGCCTATTCACTGCCATTGAAATGTGACAAAATTAGTATACATTTTAATATGATTGCTGTCCAGTTTGCTTGAACCCGGGTTCCATATCCACTGCAGTAAAGATTACAGACTCACTTTGAAGGATTGACAGCTGTGCTGATGAACATTACAACAAAAGTAGAGTCTGGTTCTGTTGCCTTGAAGAGAGGCGGAAGTTTCAACCTTCTGTTCATAACTCTCAATTCCTTCACTCGATACTTGCTCCAAATATTACTGTGTATAGTCCGTTTAAAAAATCATATGAGATATCTGCCATCAATCATGTTGATCTGTAATATCTTACAGGGTCAACTTGCAGGGACAATTCTGGTTACCCAATCAATGAGGGCCAGGAATACCAAACAGATGATCCATGTCAAACATGTGTATGTAGTGGGGGACAACGGTCCTGCAGGACACTGGCCTGCTCACCACCACCACCTAACTGTATTTTACTTCCCTTGGAAGAGGGTGAATGCTGTCACAAATTTGATTGCAGCACTGGTATGTAATGCCTATTTGCTTTTTTTGATAAATATTTTGAAGAGTGATTAATTTGCAATTTTATATAAGCAGCATCATATAGAGCCGAGCACAATGATCTAAAAATAACTCTTGTTGGACTTTGTGAGCCTCCGTGCACGGTGAAAACAATCAATACTTCAACCAGGCATCCCTTCAGTTTCTTTCTTTTTTAGCCAGACGAAAATCTGTGAAATGATGACCTGTTTGTCATTTTGTTGTGGTTTGAATGACACATCTTATGATTTTCGAAATCGAATTATTTTTAAAATTTGCTAAAATCAATCAAAGTTTCTGCGAGCCGGCATTTTCTCCTTTGAGTTGAATGGGAAGTCGGCAATTGTTTTCACTGCGCTGTTTGGATAAACATCCCGGATGTAAACAAAACACCCGGATGTCCGCTCCTGCCTATTATAGAAAGTCACAGATGTACTTTGACATGGAAATTTAAAGTTCATACAAAATCATATTAATTTCTATTTCATCCTTTGCACAGGACCAAATTGTAGAGACAACTTTGGGAATCCAATCAACGAACGTCAAGAATTCAAAACAGATGACCCATGCCGAACGTGTTATTGTATCAATGGAGAATCTTCCTGCACAACGTTGGCCTGCTCACCACCAGCTCCAGGGTGCACTGTACTACCAGTCAAGGAAGGCCAATGTTGCCCTGATTATCAATGTGGTATGTAACGGTGCCATGTTGTAAATGGGGGAGGGGGGCATACTTGAATTTAAATAAGTCCACATTGTCTAACTGATTTTGTATTCCATGCAGCCTCTGCACACTTAACAGGTGTTTGCTGACCACTATGGCCCAAGTAAGCTCAATTCCACAACATGCATCATTTCAGGTTTTGCAGCAACCTCTTGGGCGCTGAATCTTGATCAGTCCACATATGCACCATTGCTGCCTGGATCAGCTCCCCAAGTTTCTTATAGGTTTCCACAAGACAATTAGCAGTTCATTGTCTAATTAAGGGAATTTTAAGTACACTCAACTTTTGATGCCAACGGGGTTTACACACAGGACCTTCTGCATTGCAAGGGAGCGCTTTACAGTTTGAGCTAACATGACTTGTAACAACTTGCTTTAGTTGTGTTTTAAAGATTTCTTATGGGTAGAATTTGAATACACTGAGTCATGCATAGCTTGGGTAACAATTTGGCATCAGGTGATTGTGATGGATAAATTCATTGGATCTCTTTTATCCACATTAATTATAAATGTACTTCTTGATCTCACACAATGTAGAATGCAGCGATACCTCCGGTAGACCTATAAATCAATTTCTCTTGACTGTATCGGAGGACCCCTGTCAACGGTGTTTCTGTATGAATGGTAACAAGATTTGTGCTACTGAGAATTGCCCAGCCCCTCCTCGGACAACTGGATACTGCCCACCGGAGTACAGAGAGGGAGAGTGTTGCCCATCATATGATCACTGCTCAGGTAAGTTATTGACTGATAACTTTTTATTTTAATTTTCCTTTTGACTTGAATGTCTAACTAATAGGCTCATTCCTGTGAAAACTAAAACTTTTTTGATTTCAAGCAATATCAGCTTTTTTATTCGACCATATGAGCAGTTTTTTCAGTCATACATTTGTTACTCGGTACGTGAAAAGTATTTTTTCTATCCGTGCATGAATGAGCGCATGTTTTAATTAAAAAATGTCATAAACGTTACCAAAAAGTTACACCAAATTGTCACAAATGTTACCAGACATTATCAAACAAAACATTGCATTAAAAGAAATCCTGATGATAGAATTTCCTACCACTTTTATGAACTAGTTGTAAATATGTTACCCATCATCTGTGAAAAGCGCAATGAAAAATTCGCTAACATGTCAGAGAACTTTTACGTTGAAGTCATTTGGAGCAAAAAAACATTTCCGATGCCACAAACGTTACTGAACGTTACATGAACTTTATTCAGTATTTTGGCAAAATTTTAATCTTTAAACACCTGCATGTCTTAATCCCACCAGTGAGCACCATTATCAACAACAAACTCGTTGATATCATGTTTATGCTAGGCTCTGTGGCCATTTAAAAGTGAAAATTTTCAATTTTTCTGTCACAAACATTACTTTGGAATCACCAAATATAGATGCTACAATCAAAGCTAGCTATAGGCTGCTTTTTTTTGTGAATTTATTCTTTCTGCGCAATAAGTTGGACAACAATTGGTCCATTAAAATCACCCTTTGGGTCTTTTAACCTGTTGAGAATCACTAAGGATTACCGCTACAACCAATTTTGCAGACTGCAGATACACTGCCGCTTTAAAGTATTTCCGCATAAAACCTTTATTCAGCCATATATCAAAAGGCGTTTATCCGATTTTCATCATTTTTTGACAGAGTCTATATTTTATAATTATCGAAATAACTATTTCGGAATTGCATTGATTGCATTTGAAAATATGGCGTGTAACGCATATTACTACTTTCGTCTGAACATAAAAATATTGAGTTTATATACATTTCTGCGCATTCGTTTTAAAAATAATTTATCCTGTTACAAGGTAATAATTAGGTTATGAAAAATTAAAAAAAAAAAAAAGAAACATTGATTTATTCATATTGAATAGATACTTTACGTATACTAGTATGAATCTTTGATGATTATAGGTCGTTTAATATAAAAAAACGAGGTTTTTGAACATTTTTAATTGTGCGAAAATACTTAAGAGCGGGAGTGTATTTTCTCAGTTAAATTCATAAGGCCTAGCCACACTGTAAAATGTTACTTGCAACCAGACTGGGAGTCAAACTTGGCAACTCCTGATTATAAGACTGACAGGATAGAAGACTTCTCTGTCACGTCTGTGTCAAATTTGTATATCCCAAAAAATCCTTTGAGAAAAGCATGAGGAGTTGCAGTCAAATCCCTTTGATGAGTCCAATCCAATCCCTTGTCTTTTCTTATATAATCTGATCCAATCCATTAGTCTGATTATCCCATTCAATAATCTAACCTAACCCTGAAGCTCTAAAAGGTTACAAGAGAAAATCATCAAAATTTCATAAGTCAGCAGCTATGAGCAGCAAATCGCTGCCTTGGTAGCACCTGCCTGGTAGCTTGGTATAGGTGGACATGGGATTGGGATGCCAGAGGTCCTGGGTTCAAGCCCGTTGGAAACCACCAATATTTGACACTACTTAGTTTCCAAGGTTTAGATCAAAAGAAGGCAAAATGTTGTTAGGGCTATGTCCAGTCCAATCTGTTAACTGAATATTTTTGTTTTTTCTACAGCTTGCACGGATGAAAATGGCAACCCCATCAATGAAGGCCAACAAATTGAGAGCGATGACCCGTGCTTGATATGCATGTGTAGCAGTGGTGTTACACAATGCGCAGTGGTTGACTGTCCAGCGCCCCCTAGAGGTGCTGAAAACTGCCCACCGTACTACGACAGTAGCCTGTGTTGTCCATCTTATGACCATTGTATAGGTATGTATTGTTCATCTTGCTCACTGCTGGTTAGTGCAGGGCTTTTGGAGTGGGGGCACATGCAATAGTTTCCCCAATGATACCATGGCTCATTCCAGTGAAAATGAAACCTTTGAAAAGCAAAAAATCAGCTTTTTTATTCGACCACATAAGCAGGTTTTTCAGTCATATGTTTGTTACTTGGTACGTGAAAAGTAATTTCTAATCAGAAATTGTAATTTTTTTCTATCCGTGCATGAATGAGTACATGTTTTAATTCAAAAATGTCACAAACATACCAAAAAGTTACAACAAAATGTCACAAACGTTACCAAAGGTTACAAAAAAAACCACATTGCATTAAAAGAAATTCTGATGATAGAATTTCCTACTACTTTTATGTAATATTTCTAAATATGTTTCCCGTCATCTGTGAAAAGCGCAATAAAAAATTCTCTAGCATGTCAGAGAATTTTTACTTTGAAGTCATTTTGAGCAAAATAACATTTCCGTGCGATGTCACAAACGTTACCGAATGTTACATGAACTTTATTCAGTGTTTTTGCAATTAATTTAATATTTGAACACTTACATGTCTTGATCCCACCAGTGAGCATCATAATCAACAACAAACTTGTTAATATAATGTCTATGCTAGGTTCTGTGGTCATATTAAAGTGATTTTTTTCAATTTTTTGGTCACAAACTTTACTTTGAAATCGCCCTATGTTATGTGCAAACGTAAAACATTTCAATGTAGCTTTTGAAAACTGACAAGCAAAAAAAAAAAAGAAGGTCTCATGATGTTCTTTCATAAGTTTTATCTTAGCTATATTATATGATTTAATACTTTTTTCATCGATAGTTACATATTTTCACACAACTTCCTGAAACTGATTTAAAACTGATGCCGTTCTAATCGTCTAAACAAGTGCCTTTTCTCGTTAATTACCGAAATGGAACTCTTCACACACCACTGTAGATAGCACACAACCATTTGAAGCGCATTGTTCCAATAGCAACAAAACAGTTTCAATTACCCCGTCGATATTGATCTAATTATAATGACTGTTAGCCATGTGATTGGTTACACCTCTGCCGCGCCCCTATTATGATGTCATCATTACCGTACTCTAAATGTGCAATGCAAACCCATAGAAAAAACAATGATACATTTATTTTTACAAGATTAGGAAAACTTTCAGTCAATGCTTTATAAACTTAGTCAAATAATCATTTTGAGACGATGAAAAATATTATAAGCAGAAAAAATGTAAATTAACGTGATCGAATATGCTGAAAATAATGATTTTTAGAGGCGTTTGACTGGCGTTTTACACCATGCCCAAAATACACAGATGTCTAGTAAAAAATGTACGACAATCCACTTTAATTTGCCTTTTCTAGTCTTTTAATTCGGGATTTGATCTGCGTATAAGATAGGTAATAGTCTGTAGATAACATTAATAACCAGCTAAATAGGTTGAAAACAATGGTTTTTCTAATTCAAGCTGTAAAAGTCCTGTATACAACATAATTGTTGGTCATTTTTTATGGGTTCTACCGTTGAGTGTTCAAGTATACATGTTGAGTACATGTGCTCTGATGTGTTGGTGCTATATAATTGGCGTGACCTCGCCTATCTATAAACTGTTGAATAAGATCAATAGATATATTGGGATTTCAAATCGTCGTGAGCAGTTTGGGGTAACCTGCATTGATTGCGGCATTTCTAGTTCAAACATTTGCATAATTTGCAATGATGGTACAGAAGCATTCTTCTCTTAAAAGCAGTAACTTTGCATTTGAGAAACGAAGCAATCTGGAATGAATCTACTGGAGAATGATGCAACCATTTAACAAGGACCCAATTACACCAAAATTCTGAGGCTCTATGAAACAATACAATAGGGGGTTACCGATCCTTGTAAGAATATATCTGAAGATAAATGCACATGGGGGTAAAGTCTTAATAAGGTTTCCATCATTCAAAAGCTTTAGGTACAAGTTGGTTTTATAACAGTGAATTTGTCAGCAAGTTCCATTCTTTATTGTTTAATTTGGAAGTCCATACTGGGGCAATCTACAGAGCGCAGATCTAGATGCATGTGCATCTCCGAGATCCAGATCTGAGATCCGCATTTCCGAAGACCGCTTACACGTATACATGTACGCAGAGCTGACGCCTGTGTAGCCACAGTCTACTGCAAAGCGGTTTACAGAGATTCGCATTCATCTGGATTTACACTCCTGTGTAGATTGCTCCATTATTGTCTATTGACTGAGAAACAAATACTATCAGTGGCCCGGGGGGGGGGGGTACTCAAGTTTGGTTTTGGTAGGGGTGTGCCACTGGGAAATTTGAAATACCACCCATGCATATACCAATTTTCAAGCAAAAGGGACCCCATCCATATACCGAATTCTCCACATTTTGAGTCGAAAGTTATGCAAAAATTGAAATTTTCTCCGAAAATTTACTCTAATTTGGCGTAAATTTCTTGATTTTTGTTTGAAATTTTAAAAAAAATTCAAATTTTAGAAAATTTTGAAAAACAGACCCATCAAAATACCACATTTTGCAAAGAAAAAGGACCCATTGGTATACCAGACATTGGGAACTTACCACCATAATAATCCTTATTTAATCTTTGTTAGAATCGTACAAGTAATCTATACTTATGACGGTAGTTATTGATATTTAGTATTGTGCTTTTGTTATATTTTATGCACAGCTTGTGCAGATGCAGATGGAAATCCCATCAATGATGGAGAAAGTTTCCGTGCTCCAGATCCATGTACAATATGCGTATGTAATGGTGGACAGCTTGCCTGTAACACTATACCAGTACAATGTGCAGGACCACCAGCAGGGCATGAGAACTGTGAACCAAAGTATGAAGACGGAGAATGCTGCCCCAGTTGGGAATGTGGTGCTGGTAAGTAATAGGCATCGGGCCTTTGAAAAAAATGTTTGTTTGTCCAATGATGGGTAACATAGTTTCAGTCGTTCAATAAAAAACTATATAGGTGTTAATTAAAGTTCACCATTTTGGAAAAATAAAAGACTTTTGATGTCAAAATGAATTGACAAATATTACAGTCTGCTGCGACATAATTTTCAAAATCTTAGATAGACTACTTTCGTATGTTCCATAATGCATCTTGCATCCATAACTCTGGGACTTTTTGCGTGATCGACCACATTTCCAAGTTGTGCGCACAACATCATTTGCGCACAACTAAGTAATATGGTCAATTTCGCAGAAAGTCCTGGATTTATGGTATTTTCAAGAAGCATTATGGGACATACTAAAGTAGTCTATTGCAAAAATTTGAAATGAAAAACAAAATCTGAACTTTCAAAAATAAGGTTGATGTTCATTTGTAAAGTAAATTGAAAATATTGATTTCCAAAATAAGGATTACAGATTTGGACAAGCAAATAACAACCTTTGGTTAAGCCTCCTCCAGAGATACCAACTTTTCATATATTGGTAGGAATATCCCTACAATTGCTTTGAACTTTCTTACATAAAACCAAGCAAATTTTTCAAGCAAATTTGTAAATAGCCCTTTTTCTTTTCCTGAGCTCTTGTCATCTATATACACCTGATTTAAAAATCCCTCTATTTACTAAAGGAAATACCCCTAGTCCATTATTTGAATGTTGGCGTCTCTACTCATCTGTTATGAGATGTATGTGACCATATACCACAAAACTTCATTAAAATCGGCCACTGGTCAATTTTGATAGATATAAAAAACATTTTCAAATAAAATGCTACTGGTTTCAAGTTCATACAACACCTAAAAGTTAGTGTTTTGATAGTTTGAAGCATAACATTTGGGAGCTCGTGTGGTCTAGTGGAATAGCAGGACTCCGAATCAGTAGGTCGTGAGTTCGAGCCCGCTACGGCCAACGGGTTATGTCCTTGGGCAAGACATTTAATCCTAATTGCTTCGTCGACTCAAGCATTATCATGGATAGTTACTAGGAATATACTCAATAGGCGTCGTGATTGTAAGGCAGCTGCATAAGTTGGTTATATTTTATTGGTAACGGAATAAATGTAATGCGCTTTGATCAATTCTGGAAAAGCGCTATATAAGCACCAACATTTATTTTTGTAACATTTAACATGTCATTATGTGTAAAACCAAGAAAACTAGGTGGAAGTTTTCATTTCAGTCATACTTCCAATGCAAGTACTCTAGAAAATGTTAGTTTTTAAATATTTTGGACTTCAAACAAAAACTAATATTTTCCAGGGAGTTTAAGTATGATGAGAACATTATTAATACAAAAAAAGTTAATGTCATCGGAATACAACTCTACACGTATTTTGCCCTATATCTTGAAATGAAGATTACTGACTTTAGGGAAGGTTTGTGGTGAATGGTCATATATTTCTTATAGTGTCATTGACAAGCCCAGTTGATGCTAGATCATTTGAAAGGAGAACCATATATAAGATGAAAGCAAGGAAAGAGTTATTCTATCCTAATTATGGTGGGTTTAATGGTAAGTTTTGAAAGACGCTCTCATTGTATTCACGGCTTAATGGTAAGTTTAAAACGATGCCTTCTTGTGAAGATTGCATGGTGGTTATCTTAGCTGCTCCGCTTAGATTTTTAAAATTAGTTTATGATAAGAATGGTTTAGCGAAGAAGATTTTATCATGATTTCACAGATTTGTACATAGAAACAAGGTGAAATCATAATATCAAACAAATATTATCTGCCAATATTTGTGTGATAGTAAAAGAATGAATCTCTAGTGAAAAGCTATGACATGGCTTACTGATATTTACTGACTTTTGTACCAAGCACCACATTACCTATATCTCTCATCTAATAAAGCACATCTAAAATCAACCGTGAATATCAAATAAAAAAAATATGGAGTTG
>JXSR01S074622.1:83564-95405 GCA_000969725.1 Ophiothrix spiculata | reverse complement strand
TAAAAAATATTTCAAACCTTGATAAAACAATTGATATTAAATTGTATGTAACCTTTTTAAAATTTTGTTTAAATGCAACTACTATATGATGAGCAGTATTTTTATTGATGCTACAAAGACAAGACAACACATGTATGATAATTGACACTGTAGTTGAAGAAATTAAACGTATATTTTGCTTCTTAATTTAATGTGTATGCATTACCAAAATGAAATTGAGCTCCTTGGTTTACCCAGGAGAGCGATTGGGGTTGCTCAATTTGAGCTCCTTAGCTTTTCCAGGAGAGCGATTGACTGAGCTCCTTGAATTTCTTAAAATGAAGGACTGAAGTAGACATGATTAAAAAGTAATCTATTCATAAAACATTATCAAGGAGGTCTGAAAAATAATCAGAGCCTTCCAGGTATCAAAACTTCCAAATATCTTAAATTAAATAAATCTTTCCTCTCAATTCACAATGCAATAGCCACAGAGCAGATAGAAAACATATTAACCCTAACACTTTTGACCACTTCTTCATTTAAAAACTATCTCCTCGGAAATTTGCAAGTCAAAAATCTCGGGTTTCCTCCGGGATTCGAACCTGGGACCCCCCGCTCTCTGGTCCAATTATCACTAGGTCAAGCCACTGAACAGGCGCTGCCATGGCAGCGATTTCATGATCATAGCTAACTCGGGTCTATGACGTATTTGGACTTAGGCGAATTTCTTAACTTTGTGGAATGGGATATTGTGAGATTCAGTGGGGTTAGGGTTAAAAATACGCAATTTACCTGATCTGCTTATAGTTATCCATGATCATCTCTTTAAAACACCATTTGAAAGAACTAAATCAGGCAGTATTTTTAACATTCAAGAGTTGAAATATCATTCCAGATCTTCACATAATTTTGGTAACATTAACAGATTGATTTGTTTCCAAAATAAAGTTTGTTGTTGTTAGAATGTAGACTACCGAAGGTCATCATATGTGAAATTAAATGGTTTTGTTTTTCTGACAAGGACATCATTCTTAATTTTAATCAAATATCCAATCATTCAAGTGTTTATGCCAGTTTGGTAGTTTTTTAGAATAAATTATTTTTTATTTTTCTAAGATAAAAAATATGCCTATTACGCTATGGGGAAACATAGAAATAACAGCACATTTGGCTAATATTAATGCACCATTAAGCTTAACTGGTATTAAATATTGTTATCACTTTGATATTATTATAGAAAATTTAATTTACTTTCGCATGAAATATTACACAATTTTCCGTAAAATATCATGGTAATTGTTATAATGTGCCAGTTGCTATCTACTAAAGATAATCATCTGTCTACCTATAAGAATTACTGACTGCATGCTTTTCTTAAGATTGTAAATCCAAAACCACAAATTTGCTTTGTTGCATGCAGATATTAGTGTGATTCCTTGTGTAAGCAACTTTTAGAAAATGTCTATTTTAGCAAAGTTATCACTTTCTTTAGGTTTTGGAAATAACAATATTTTGTTTTTTTTGTCACAACAAAGGTGATCATCTGAGAATAATTGATATCTACTCAAGATGAAAATGAAATATTATTAAGCAAGTAGTAAAAACCTGGTTAATTATAAGAGTGTGAGTGTCAAAAATGTCAATGTATACCTTAAATTGACATTTGTAGTCATGGAATAACATAACCTGTATGCATTTGTTTCATCAACTGTTGATTTAATACATAGACTGGGAGACCAGGGTATGAATACGCATTATAACAATGAATAATTTAGGATGCACAAGCCATTAAAATGATTGATCAATAGTTTGTGACATTTAGAAATATCATTTAAGGGCATAATTTGTCGCTTATTGGCTTTTATTTAGCTAGAGATTAAAGTGCAGATCCCGCTGGTAAACAGAATATAGGTTGTATTAATGGAACAGGTTTATGTAGAATGTATGATGTGATTTACATGCAAACAAAGTGAAATTTATTGGCTACTGGAGGTCCCAGGTTCATATCCTCTTTATCAAAATGATAGTTTTCAATTTAAGTGTGAGTTTTTTCCTTAGGTATACATAATTTCGCTATTTTCATGTGCAATTTGTCACAAACACGATGTGGTGTACACTGAAATTCAGTTTTTATTGTGATGGTCATAGAATCTGTTTTCGCCGTTGTGTTGAGAGTTTTTGATCATGGTTCATTTCACTTGTTTTAGCATGTTGTATCTATGACAGGTAACACTTTCCATTAAATGTTGAAGCTTATCGTGTGAGAATATCATGTAAGAACAAGCCATAAGAAGTATGTATATTTCATATGTTTGAATCATATACCCTTCAGGTTCTTTATTTCTGCATGACCTTACCAACTGATACTTTGGCTGGGTTGATTAGCACAGTACAGTGCAGTTTGAGACAAGAAAAATGCGGTCATATAAGTGGTTGTGACACAACACCTGTATAAGCGTATTGTGAACATTGATTATGCAAGGCTTCATAAGACTAATCTTATTGATGCAGTTGCCACCATGGAAATAAGGTTAAGCTCAATTCATACTCGGCCTCCAAACAAAATTTTTCTTACCAAACATTTGGTGGTGACGTAAAAATGACGAGTGACTCCAAACAAAAGAACTTCAACACCGAGTTCAGACCAAACAAAATTTCGCGCTAGATTGCACATGTTATTAAATTGCCATATACATTGGACCAAATGTTCGCTACCCGTTCTTAGTTTAAATTCGATGGCAAATATTTGGTGACGTCACGACCAATTGTTTGGTAGGAAAAATTTTGTTTGGAGGCCGAGTATGAATTGAGCTTTATAGTTTAAACATCGTATTGATCAATCTAAATACATTATATACAATCCTAGTTTTTTAATACATTCGAAAATGATTATTAATAGTTGTTATAAAAATTGATTACATTTATCACAATAATATCCAAGCTCAACTTTTTCCAGTCTGGCGATTATTTTTTGATGCAAAATGTTTCCTTGCATTTCAACTGTAGAAGTAAATCCAAATTTCACTGTTAGATATCCATCTAGATGTGCTCTTCACTCTTTGCACTGCTTCAGATCTTTTTTCTCTGTCATTACATTTGCTTTAATAATAATAATAATAATAATAATACACTGCATTTATAAAATTATTTGAAAATGCATTAGGGTGTTGAAACATGTATGTCTTCAGCATACGTTTGAACTGAGCAACCGATTTGGCGTTCTTGATCGTAACAGGAATGATGTTCCACAGCTTAGGAGCAGCTACACTATAAGCACGATTTCCATAGTTGATGGTTGAAACCTCGCGAATTGCAGGAGGAGCAAGAAGGAACTGCGATGCTGAGTGAAGCGCGTAGCCAGGAGTATAAACAGTCAGCAGATCGGATATGTACGCCGGGGCCAGATTGTTAAGGGCCTTGTAAGTGATGAGGAGGATCTTGAAGACTATGCGATCACTTATAGAGAGCCAATGCAATTCATCTCGCCTCACAGCGTTGATGCTTTCTCTAGCTTTCACCAATGTTACCAGTCTAGCGGCACTGTTTTGTACACGTTGAAGTTTCGCGATGAGGTTTTTAGGAAGTCCGTGCAGGAGATCAAACAAAAGTGAGAGAAAACGTAGTCCATTTATGCGTATATGTATGCATGTATATTTTTGGGATCAGTATTAACATTACCAGAAAGATCATTGTGTTGAAACAATTTGCACATGTCATTCTTATGTAATGGAATGATGATTTTGTTTTTGTGGAATGAAATTAGGACTATATTTGTTTGACCATAGCCTTCAATTGTCTGTGATCCTCTGCAGCATCAATTACAATAATTATGTAATAGCCTTCAATTGTCTGCCATCCTTGTAGCATCAATTATGCTATAATGTATTTCTCATTAGTTACATCAGGGTCAGTTGTAATCACAAATGATGATGATCAGACCTTTCTGCTATTATATATTACTGTAATAATGTTACTCTTCGAGCTATATTAATGTTCATGCATCCATGTTAAATTGTAGTCGGGCGAGAATACAATTGCACAGTAAAAAATATGAGTTATCTCCAACATTCAAATTTTCATGTGTACAAAAATGGAAATACACAAAATGATTGACAATTTTTTGTATGCATAAATTATTCCTTATAAAAAATTTCAGTCTTACAGCAAGCTCCTCCTCATCCATTTTGCATTATGAGGCATTGCTACTTGTATCATTGTATTTGACTCATGAGTCCTTAGGGATGATGTTGAGTTTTACTCACCCATGAAAAGAATATAGGATGCAATCATGCAAAATGAGTCAGAATGTTAAAAGATGATATGACCCTAAGGTAGAATCTAAGCGCTGAAATAAACTTTGAGCTATAATAATATTTGCCATAATAACCATGTTCTATTTTATCAGTTTTCCACCATATGGTTAAGTCACCAAGATTTCTGGAACCTGTAATTCTCCCTCCTCCCCATGTTTGTTCCAACTTTATCTGTCCACGGACATCCCTGTGTTTGTATTGTTTGACATATGCTGTCATTTCAATCATTATGATTTGACTTGTGGAATCAACAATTACAAAGAGCTTCTTGTTGGTCCACATAATTTCAAGATGAGAAATGAAGTGTTTTAGTTGACAGTTTAAAAAATGGGTGCAATGTTGATGTTTGTGCAACTAAAATCATTGAATTAAGTTATCTTGTAGCTAGTATGAAAATAGTAACCAAAATGTGGAGATCACAATTGCAATTTCATTGAAACGGAAATCTTGTTCCATATCTTGACAACTGAGTATCTTACAACTCTTCCTCTTTCTTGATAAACATCTTCAATCTGCATACTTTTACAGAATGTCTCGTGCCCAAGGTCAACATGTAAGGCATAAACAAAAAACAAGTTTGTTTCCTGTGCGCCGCGCGCATTTCGTTTTGGCGTCATTATTTGCGCATTTCATTTTTTTATTTGATATTTTAGAAAACGTAAATCAAAATAGCCAATTTGATAAAAAGAACGGGGAAAATTGCAACATTTTTACTAAAGAAGTGTTTTCTTTTCAACAAAAACTTGAAACCGGACAGGTTTCTTACTGAAAAAATCATCACCTATGTGGATTTTCAATCAAAATTTGCCTTAGCACCTCTTGAACAATAGAAAAAAAGTACTTGTAATACTAAAGACAGCCATTGTTGATAGCATCATTTTATCAGCAGCCAATCAGTATGTACGATTTACACAGCCACACCAGACCTTTTGTAATTGCAAACGGTTGTACTTATCTCTTGATCTCCAATGGGAATATACTTCTCTTCTGTACATCTATGGGATATTGCAGTGAGAATTCTGAGGTGGGTGGAGGTTGTTTGAGATGGATCCAGTTTGGTATCTTGGGAATTCAGACATTCTGATAGATAAAGTGCAATGCAGAGACAATTTGACAAAATGGAGTTGAACAATTATTGAATGCTATGTCCATATTTTGTAAATGTTGTACAAAATATAATCCAATTAATCATGCATTATTACGTTTGAACCAATACTGCATTATTTTGCAAATGTTGTGCAAAATATAATCCAATTAAAAAACTATTATATGAGGATAATAATACTTTTATTCCTCATTCATCATGTGGCATATTACTGAAGTAATGATTTATTAAAATAAGTAAATTGGTGAATTAAAAATTCATAAACAAATAAGTAATCAAGCAATCTATCAGGCATGAGAATTTTCAGTTTTTAAAAGGAATTTTAAAATTAAAAGTTTAAGCAATTGAACTGAACTCCTTTGAAATATAGCAATATCTCCAGTCAAGCTTAGAATATCCTGGCAGGCTTCAGAAAGTAATTTCGATCCAGTGATGCTAATCAAAGCAGGTGATACAATTCTAACTGAATAACATAAATTAACATGTAAAATTGATGACTCTGAATAATTAATGTCCCTATTGCATGAATTGATAAAACCTCCGAGGTGTTTATTACAAAGACGGCGTACATTTGTTCTCATTGTTTTAGCGGTTTAATTATGCATATTTGATCCATCACAATTTCTTAGGTATAATTGCTGCTAGGATATTGCTTAATAATTCAAACTTTAATGGTTTCTAGTGTCTCTGATGGTTTCTTATGAATTGTGTCAGTCGTGGGTTGAAATGATAGAACGTGTTTTTTGACGATTCAATTATGCAGTGAAGATACAGATTGGGACAGTGGCGTGCCCAGGATTTTTTGAGTGGGGGGGCACAACCATCAGTTTCCCCCGAATGACCAATAGCGGCAGAAGTGTAAAATGTGATATTTTTAGATTTTTTTCATAATTTTTGCTTTTTCATACTTAAATTATCAAAAACAAAGGGAAATTCAAGGTTTTTTTCTTCTCTTTCCCTCTGATTTTTTTCTCTCCTCCCCTTTCTTTTCTATCTTTTTTGTGTCAAGATGCCCGAATGGGCCGTCTCCCCCGACTGACTCATCAAACTGGGGGGGCACGTGCCCCCCCGGCCCCCCCTTTGGGCACGCCACTGGATTGGGATATCTTATAAGTGACACGTTTCTTTTATTGTATTAACTCTCAAAAGTTATTCAAAATTTGTGACATTTGAGAGGATACTTCACACTCACAGTTGCAAGATAAAATAAAAATGGATCAATTTACCAGCTCCTCCCCACCCAAGTTCTTGGCATAATTAAAATAGGATTGGAAGTAAAGTAACATTTAATAGATGTTTGGCTTAAAACAAGACAAAAAAGAAATAAAAAATGCAAATTGTATTGATTTTTCACAACATTCGAGTTGAGAAAAGGTTGAATGTAATTTTAATAGAAAATTCAGTTGCATTTTGATTTCGGATTTTTCTGTGAACATTCATTATGGAAATTTTCAAACCTGAGGAAAACTGTCTGCCATAACATATGAATCTTTTCCATACATAAATTTCTAGACAATAAAACATATGATGACAGGTTTGTCACCTGTGACACAATACAAGTAAAATGAATTGTTTAATGGGAAATAATTATAAATCATATTCCACACAACAAGTGACCTAAACTGAAAAAATCTCTGACCTTCCAGGATTTGAGCCTGGAACCTTTGATAGTGTTCAACTGAATGAGATATGTGGTCAGGAACATATAGCTCAATTCTAGAGTATGGGCTCATACTCCCAAGCCCCCAGGTTCAAATCCTAAATTGACAATGATTTGTTTTAGTGATTGTTACTTTGTTGTTGCAGAATATGAACTCTGATTTCCCTTAATATTTATTCAACCACATGTTAGATCATCTTTTAAGCACAATAAATTGTTAAAAGTTGAGAGAAGATGATTTGTTTATCGTTTTCTTTTCCCACACAGTCTATTATGAACAAACCCTATGACTAGATTTATAAGCTTTCAATTCTATAATCTACTCAAAACAACTCAAGACAAAAGTAAATTTGAAGTGAAATTGATCATTGTTTGGATACGTCACGACAGTCTGTTGAAATAATACGAAGCGTGATTGAATTGAGATTAAATAAGTTCCCACTATTTTCTTTGTTGCATGTGGCACATTAGTGTAAATCGTGTTAAGATGTGCTTAAGCAGGATTTCAATAAGTAGAGAGCAGGTTGGTAGAGAGCATTAATGCAAGAAATGGATTTGTACAATAGCATAGGTAATGAGCTTCTTGCAAAATCGTTGGTAACAGTTGTTTTTGTTGTAATGAATGACTTGATTTTCAGCAGTTTGAGGATTGTAAAATATGAAAAAGTTTTCAGAGTTTAGATCTTTTCAATATTTAAATTAAAAATATCTGTAGAATACATATTTTTGAAGCAAAATTTTTATAGTACTAATATGTATTCGTTGTTTACTTCGGTAAATCAAAAGAATGATCCTGTGAATGAATATTGTTTCACTTGAAATAGTGAAGGCTAAGGTGAAAATGCATTCAATTTCACTCAGATTAAAACTATAAAACATCATACTATGTTATATTCTCTCTTTTATTTTACAGAATGCAGATTGGGCACTTCTCTTTTCAGAGTGAGTAGCTTTGATGTTTGTTAGCATTTAAGCTTAATCACCATAAAAAGAGGGCATCAGTATTATGGATGTAAAATGAACGGACATTTTACTCCTAAGTGCAAAGTATCATATTTTTTTCTTGATTTTAAAAAAACAATGAATGAGGTACCCACAATGAGTGAAATTTCTTAGCATACAAGTTTATCAGAAGTCAAAAGTGATTGTAAAATTTAATAAAAAAATTCTTATCAAGTTGTAGAGTTTTAAAACAGATCATTCTAATTTTAATTTTCCTGACTAATGTGTAATCAAAATAGATTTACTTTATAGGAAATAGCATATTCTATATATAAATGACTTGTATATCAACTCATTGAACTTTTATGACCTAATTTCCATAGAAAATGTTACAATTCTGTTGGACACAGTTGTTGAATTTGGTGTATTCATTCATTGTTAGTTGAGTGAAACTTACTGTGCAATGTGTATAGAGTGAATCAATGTTTCCAAAATATTTTATGTTTCTACTCAAATATCAAAGAAAGGATTTGATAAAAAATAATTTAGCTGCAAAGATGGATTTTGTAGACTTCGTCATTCACCTCCAATGCAATGTTTCACGCCAGGGAGTAACATGGAACAGCTGCAATTGACCAATCAGAATACGGGATTCTAGTCTGTGACATCAGTGCATCCAACAGAATTTTGATTCAAGTGTCTTTTCATGTCTAATGTACTTTTCCTTTTGCCATCAACTTCAAATTTAAGCTTTTAAAAAGCCTTTCAGAATTGAGACTTGTGAGACCGAAGTTCTTTTCATACTAAGCTTACAATGCCTTAGTAATGAATTCCATCTTCTCATCCCCATCCTGAATTCAGAGGGAATCTGTATGCTTGTATTGTAGAATATGATTTATTCCATTCAAAGGCTTCTCATTGGCTATGCATTTGATGATGTATGTGTTGACTGTTGTCAATTTATATGCATAAAATGGAAGCGTTCAATGCATCTTATTTCTGCCAATCAGATTTACCAATGATCTGATAATGCATGTACTTTGTTATAAGCTTAATGAACAAACAGAAAAATGATAAATTCCCCTAGCAAATCAATACATTTCCTAGCCCCCTACACATTTTGGAAGCATTCGATTCATCCCATATCTGCCAATCAAATGCACCATCTTCTCTATATGATGCATTTACTGTACTTTGTTGTAAGCTTATAGAACAAACAAAAACATAAAATTACCCCAGCAAAATCAATGAAGTTCCTCTAGTCAGAATTCCACAAGTTGAAAGCAAATCTTCCCTTATTCGACTTGCTCATCGTGTTGAATATAGAATTTTATTGACCGTTTTTGTTTTTTCTGGTTAGTGAAAGGTTTTCAACTAACAGGTTCTATAGACAAGAATTATGAAAGTGCCAACAGAACCCAAAACTGCCTCTGTGTATGGCAGACAATGTGTGAGATATTACCTCACGAGTGTAAAATTTGCGGAAAGTAGATGGCATTTACTATGACAGGCTCTGTGTGATATTACATGCGAGTAAGGCATATAGGATGTACCAGGGGGAAAGTAAATTGTAGTTGTGTTCTGTAGGTGTTTGAAAGTTAGGATCTGATTTGTTATAGGTTTGCACTGCAGAATAGGAAATAATCAACAAAGGTGGAAACAGTATAATAGCAAATTACAATTATCCACAATAAGTTGTGACACTTCTCACACTAATAATTTTTTTATCAAAGAGCGATGTATCTCTTGCACCTGTTGGCTTTAACATAATCGGTTTAGTTTTAAAAGCGAATATTGAACATTATGTAGTAGATTATAGGGATGTTGGTTTTGTTCCAAGGTTAAAATCAAAATCTGGCCTGTATATGATATTTCTCCGGTTCACTATGTGTGTTTTTACCAAGTACAATATTGATTTCCTTCTTTTATTGGCCTCAGTTTATATTTTTAAAAGTTTAAATGTTTTTAAATTTCTATTTTGAATATTTGTATATACTTCGCATGTCTTTTAAGTGTATTCTGTATAAGATTACCAGTTTTATATAGTTCTATTGTAAATTTGCTTGTTATTTGACCTTTGGGTCATGATGTGCTTTTAATAAATGCCAAATGAAATGAAGGCCAGTGTGATGTCACTGTAGCCATCTTACTTTTAATCTCATGGACATGCACCAAACAAGAAAATCAACTGATATGGGCTAGTATTGAGGCGAGCATTAAGAATGAATGTGGAACATGTGTGTTGCTTTATAAACTCTATTGTTAATGGTTACAACACAAAAAGCTAACAGCCTCAGTGTGAAGTGAAAACATTGCAGTTAAAAGTTCCATAAAAAATGAAATGCCTTCCTACTTTTTCCCATTCAGTGTGCTTAAACAAACAGACATAGGCCTATATAAATGAACTTGGAACAGAATGCTATAAATAGGAAGCTGTCCTATGTAATAAACAAACCTGGCAGAAGTTAGATAGGGCAGATGTTGCAAAATTCTGAATGCGTGAAAGATTGGCAATGACAGCTACTGTCCAAATGAGCAAATACCACAATGTTGGATTAGTGGGTGTATGTTAGCTTTTAGGAAGGGTAGATAAAGGACAAAAATTGGTCAGAGTTTACTTTATTAATCTTGTAAAATTAATTTGATTTATTTAATCTTCGAATGTTTGAATACCTGGATGAATAAAAATCTTCACAAACTTTTAAAGCTGACTTACACAGATTTGTAATAAAGTAACATTTTCATAAAAATCCTTTTTAAAGGAAATTAATTTGAACTTGTATTCTTCTATTTTTACTCAGGTAGTATAAGAGTGCAGAAATAACCAATGTTCATGGATACCATATTTCTATTTTAAGAACATGAAGGCTTTTCCTTTGGAGGAGAAGGTTTTTGACATTGTAATGACAGCAGCATCTGATGATATTTTAGCAAGTTAGGGGTTCAAAAAGAGGCTTTAAGTTTTAAACTCCACATTTGTATTTCTCCATTCCATATAAACAAATATGTAATTCCTACAAATTCACACAAGGCACAAATATTTTTGAGACACTATTTATTTAAAAAAATGCAGATACATCATTTTTATTTCAAGATTCTGTTAACCCTAAGCCCAACACTAGCCTAATATGGTCTAGATGCAGTGGTCGAAATAGAAAATAAAAGTTACATGCACAAAACTTAACAAAAGAGAAAATGTGTCAAAAATGGGACTGAAAAACACTAAAAATTGCATGCACAAGCATAAATTTACATGCACAGGCCAACTTTTACATGCATTTGTGCATGTAAAACCGCCTTATTTCGAACACTGTCTAGATGTGAGCTTTTGTCAAGATGATGTTAGACTGAATCTATCAAGAATGATTAAGCTAACAAATATGATCAGTAACTGATTGTAAATCTTAAAATGTAATTAGAGACATTAAAAGTGGTCAAGAATATGTTGTATACACATGTCAAGAATATGTTGTATATAACATATTGCTATTTTATTACGTCATGTCAATAACTAGAACCAGGGTCACGAAAAACACACATATAAAATTCTGTTTGTAGACAAAACACGTATTAGATGAATTATACATGCTGTAGATATGGAATATCATGTTTATGGCTTAGGGTTATTGCTTTATACTTAAATCTGCCCATGGCTCCTACATGTAGGTGATCCAATTTGGTGTAAAAAATGACTGAAACGAGGTTAAGAGATTCTGATGGTGTATGTTTCTACAAGACTTAATAAGATAAAGATTAGTTGTCAGTTTACTTTTTCAAAGTGCATTTTCATCTGAAGAGTTTTCTCTTTTGCCTGCTAGCAGCAACCATTTACTCTATAG